>VZUI01002397.1:0-127566 GCA_013401135.1 Cettia cetti
ATCCATCCATCCATCCATCCATCCATCCATCCATCCATCCATCCATCCATCCATCCATCCATCCATCCATCCGTGTCTTTGAGTATCAGCCTGACTGGTGCCATCTGTCCTTTTCTCCCTCTGCTCATACAATCCATTTTCACACTGGCTTAGTGCTGGGAATTGCCTTTCAGATTCCTCACTTGGCACATCCCCCTGTATCCATGTTTCTTTGCAGGCAGCTCCTGGCCAGCCAGCAGCCACTGGCTCCTTTTCACCAGCCAGGGTGCTATCTCAGCTGGTGGGCAAGGCCCCTGCAGAGTGAGGGCTCAGCACAGCACCAGGCAGTCCTGAGGACTCTTTTAGCCCCAACACAGATGAGCAAGACCTGTCTCTTCCTACCCATGCAAATGAATGCGCAGATGCAGGAACAATGGTGGCCTGTCCCAGGAGCTCCCTCAAAACACACACAGGCACAATCACCTGCAAGGACAGAGCCACACACCCTCAGCAGTGCCTGAGCAGACCCAAGTGTCCTCAAGGCTTGGCAGAGCTTGCACAAGACTCACAGCAGAGAACAGGGTCTTGCCTCTCCCACCTTTCTGGGATGTAACGGCCCACCATGTCCTGTGATGCCAGACTAGATCCTCTGGCATCCTTCAATCACCTAACCTCTCCCTAACATCTGTGCTGGCCATCTTTCCCTCGCTTTCTGCAACCTGTGGGACCTCTCAGGTAGCTCTCCAGTATATACCAGCTTTGGCATGTATCCCAGTGGGACCAGGAATATACTGTGCAACAGAGAGAGATGGTATCTTGGTGCCACCAGAATCCTGCCTGCCTCTTTTGGTTGGGTCAGGGTTGATAGACCTCTTAGAAGACAGCTCAGTTTCACAGAAACCTTTTAATAAGAAGAAGCCCCCACAGTCCTGTGAAAGACTTCACTGGGTGGTTGCTTCACAATTAAAAGCCTGCTCAATCTCATCTGCTGTTCTCAGCTGCTCTGACTTCCCTGCTTTCATGTGCCAGAGGAAGACCACAGAACCACAGATCCATAGAATGGGTTGGGTTGGAAGGGGCCTTAAAGACCATCTGGTTTCAGCCCCTCTGCCATGGGCAGGGACACCTTCCACTCCACCAGGATGCTCCGGGCCCTGTCCAGCCTTGTCTCTGCCCTGGAGCTTCCTTCCTGACACAGGGCCACTGTCAAAACTGTCCTTTAAACTTTTTCCTGAACAAATACACTGACTGTGCTTTATTGGCTTCCCATGATGAGGCAGGTTTGCTAACCCTGTTAATAGTCCTGTAGTCCTCTTTCAAAGCTCTTTCAGTGTAATTTTTGGCATGTGCATTAAGACCTGGATGGACCATCTGGTAAAGGCTTCACAACCAAGTCTTACCATCTGAGCAGTCAAAAATTAATTGACTTTCAATAAATTAATAGGAGTCCCATTATGATTTATATTTCTGGAAATAATCTGTCTTTGATTTTTTTCTGTATTCTAGTTTCTAAAGATGCAGCGCACACTTAGGTTCTAGTATGACCCATATTTCAAACTCAGAGCAAGTTATAGTGCCACCAGAAGAAGCGGTCACAGTCTCTGTGTGTCCTTCTGTTGTGTGACCAAATGGTGAACCAGAGTGATGAAATGAAGCAGATGAAAACCAAACTGGTGAACCAGAGCAGTTAGTGTCATGCTGGATCAGCATTTCCAGCCACTTTATCAAAGAGCTGCTGCAGGGTAAATGTGGTGGAACTGTGCAAGGAAGCCACTGGAACTTGGAGGGTTGTTGCTTTTGATGGCAACATCAGCTCAGTCCATCAGACCATGGCCTGAGTTCCCTCTGAGTTCCCAGTGCTGCTCTGCAAAGATGAGGGCATGTTTCCAGACCAAGCTGTGCTGCTTACTTCACCAGGGTGAACCACATCAATGAAAAACACTTTGAGCTAGGTGAAGTAAATTCTTAGTGTTGGCAACACTGAGACTGTCGTATGAAGAGGTAATTCCTTTCTCCTGTTTCTACACATTTCCCTGTTCAGGTGTGCAAGGAGTACCCTTCTCTCCCAGCCACCCTGCCACAGCTCTCATACTCCTTTCCAGGACTCCTGTAGATATGAACAGCTTCAGGATTCCTTGAACTTGATGGCCATCATTGTGACTGTCTGCATTCATGTTCAAATGAATCAAGGTTATTACTGTTCAGATTCCTGTCAAGCTTTTTTGTCTGCAAACAGGAGATATTTGCCAGTAGTTGAAACTGCAGGCATGGGTGTACAGAGCAGCTGTATTTTTGTTCTGCCTCATGCAAAGCCTCTTTTAGGCATGACAGTGGTGTGAAGCACAAAGTATTTGGGTCTGGAGTGTTTTCTCCTGTGAGGTGTGGGGAAAATTTTGTCTGCTTCAAGATCTCATCAAGATCAGACAGGTATCAGTCCTCCTTGCTTTCACCTTCAAGCCTTCCTAATTAGTCTGGGCGCTAAACAGTTGGTTGATTTAGTTCTAGCTGAGTGTTAAGCTTCTGCTCAGATAATATTACTTGGAGAGCACAGCCCTTGCTTTTACATTCACATTGTTTATCCTCAACGTGTGGCAGAGGTGAGCACCAGGGAAAAGACATAAACCCCACCTCTGCCACTCAACCCACTGTCCCTTCAGATAGAAATGCACATGGCCATGGCATGCCAGCAAACCTCTCATTGCAAAGCAGCAGGTTTTGGGTAAACTACAGGATAATAATTTCCCACCCTGCCATGTAGGGGAACTTTCAACCAGAGTGCCAAAATTCACAAACACCAAGAGTGTGACAATAAAACACAAGGAATTCAGGTGCAAGGGGCACCCAGGCTAAAGGCATCCAGTGACTATTCACATCTTCACGATGGAGCTGTGTTTGGTGGGCTACAGGTCTGTGCCACCAACCATGCTCAGGCTGAGAGGATCCACCCTTGCTGGGGGATGCAGTGTCCACAGATCACAGCTTGGTATTTGTGACAGAAGTGGCTGCAGTGTGCTCCCTTCTACATTAATTAGCAAGAGCTCTTGATTTCCCAGCAAGCTGCCAACACACCCCTACTTCCTCCTAAGTACCCACCACACAGTGAAACAGCAGCAGTGTCTGTGCAGCAATGTTAGACAGCCTCCTCTGTGGGACATACTGGAGCAGGTAGGAGCATTCAGCAAGACCTGCCTGCCTCCTAATTCCCACCTGTAGAGGCATCTCTGGAAAGGATAGAAGAGCCCTCTCCTCCTTACCCCTCCTCTTATCTCAGCACACAAGGATGCCTCCATCCCTCTTGACTAAGCTAGTGGCAATCCCTTGCTAACACAGGTGGTGGGAGGTGAGTCAGCACTCGGGGAGATGGTGGTGACCCAAGGCTGGTGTTTTCCCAGCAAGGAGAAAGGAAGGAGCTGCCTGAAGGACAGGAGCCTTCCTCTTCAGCAGGCCTTGCTCTTGTCACCTGTGCTCCTCTCTCCCCAGCTGGAGTGGGTGTGAGGGGTGTATTGCTAAGAGGGAGGCAGGTCAGGCACTGGCAGCTGCTGGCTCAGGGGCGGTGCTGTGCGTTAGCAGGCGCGGGCTGCGGGCTGGCTGCTCCCTGGAAAGGCTCCGTGCTCAGGGGCTGCCAGGCCCCAGGGAGCTGGCTGCGGTGTGGGGTGAGAGTGAGTGAAGCATTCAAGTACAGCTACTGCTATACACTCGTGGGTCCAGCATGGAAGGCTGTGCTGCAGCATCTCAAGTGTATACTATATGCATTAGTTACCCAGTCTGCTGGGCTCGTAGAAGAAGATCATTATCTGGCAGCTGCCTTACTTTCCAGGGACACCTGCTTTCCTTTGGTTGCTGGACTTTGAGTCTGGGTTTTTCCTCTTTGTCGTTTTTTGGCCACACCAGGAGATGGCAGGGAATCTCCTGTAGGCCCTGGGGCCTGAGCTGAGGGCTGAGGTCGGGGGGAAGGAGGAACTCGCTGAGCAGCAGTCCCTGGTTTATGCTGCCGGCAGGGAGAAGGACTTTCCCTCCGTGGCAGCAGCTGGCTTCTGGGGGAAGTACTGGGGTTCCTGGAAGGAAGTACAGGGCTCCGAGGGGATGCACCACTGGACCTCTGCGAGCTGCTCCGTGGAGGAAGAGAAGTGGAACTTGGTGATGAAGGAAGCCGACTTTGTACCTGTGCTGTTCGGCCCTCATATGGGACACTTCCAGCTGCTCTCTGTGTCTGAAGCCTGCAGAGGAAGAAAAGAGGGAGGATGAAGGGGAATTGTGCAAGGGACTCTTGGGCTCCTAGCAGGATTGGAATGAATGTTGCCAGGCAATTACAAGGAGTCTGCAGCACCAGGATGACAGAACCTACACTGTGAACCAGGTGGGGCACAGGTTTGAACGCCATCCTGTAACTCAGTGCAGTTAATTGCCAAGTGTTTGCCTTGATCCTCCAGCACTCTGTGAGTCAACATGCAGGCATGGTATCTGGGACTCTTCTTAGCATGCAGAATGAATGCAGCAACCTCCTCCGAGGCAGGAGATACCATTTGGGAATGTGGGCATGGGTTGGATTGCACCAGTTGGCCTCTGATGGTAACTGTGATAGAAGATAAACCAACTGAGGCAATCCCAGCTGGCAGCCTCACTGCTCTTGAAGCTCTAATTGCAATAGTCAGGCCAGGAGGTCAGGTCTCCCTCCAGAGTCATTGCTGTGCAGCAAAACTGAGAGCTCAGCACTGGGGGCATCTGCTGTTATCAGAGCAAGTGAAAGGGCTTGTAAAAGGAAAGGTCTCAAAGCCAGGGCAAGCGAAGAGAGGCATCAAAAAAAGAAGACAGAGAGGTGAGTATTTCACCCACCTGCAGCCTGAAATGACTGTAGGAAACAAGGATGGACTACGCATTCAAACTAAGTAAAGGATTAAGTCATGGGAGGCGAGCAAAGCCCTGGCCGTGTCTCCTCAACAAACCCAGCTCTTTGCATTTCCCACCATTCTGGTCTTACCTGCAGGCAGCAGGTGCTTCCTGTGGGGAGCCGCACAGCCCTGCCACTGCAGTGGCTGAAGAGCTCTCCGACCTCCCTGCCTCCAGCGTGGTTTTCACTGGCACGATAGGACGAGGAATTCTGCTCCTTGTGCTTATGGCTCTCTCTTCTCGCCCCAGCAGCGCGGCCTTCTTCTCTCCCTTCCGTGGGATGGAGTCATCAGAGTCGTGGGTGTCCTCCTCAGAGCCGGTTGCTGACAGGGTTTCGGAGGCTCGCCGCCGCTCGTCGCTGGAGGAGGCCGAGGAGGAGGCACCTGAGGCCAGCCGGAGGAGGCGGCTCTGTCTCTTCTCCATCACCAGGCGAGCCAGGTCAGGTTGCTTTGCCCTCTTATAAAGCCTTTCTTTGGCTGAGAGCGAAGTTGAAAGGTCTGAGCCAGTGTCCTCCTCAGAGAACAAAATGGGTATCCGGCTCCTATACCTGGAGCCCAGCGGCCTCCTGGGGCCCTGCTGCGGTGTCTCCAGGAGGGTCTCTGCTCGCTTCAGGTGTTCTGTCGCTGATGCCACCTCCTCGAGGCCAGGTTCCCTCGCAGCCACCTTGTCAGGCTCCTCCAAATCCAGCGAGAGCAGCGCTTTGCCCGAGAGCTCCGGCTTGTCCTGGGGAAGCCTTGGCATGCCGTTGGGAAGGGCCGGCTGCTCCCCCGTGGTCTCTGAGGTGGTCTCAATGTGATTGGCCGAGAGAGCGCAGCTCTCTGTCTCTGCCCCTTCCAGCCCGGAATGAATGCTTCCATTCTCCACCACCACCAGGTTGTCCTCCAGCTCCTCCTCAATGATGACCTCCTCAAACTGCCCCTGGGGGCAGCACTCCTCGTGCCGCATCAGCTGCCCGCTGGAAGACATCACATTCAGGTGGGTCTTCTCAGCAATGTGAACAAACGTGCGCTCGACTTTGGTAAACGGGGAGGAAGCTGTAGCCACTGCCACGGGAGGCTTTGGTTCGGATTTAAGGACTGAGGACAGGGTCCCTGGCTCAGACACGTCCAGCTGGCTCCCCATGGGCTGCGGCCGCTCGCTCTGAGGTGTCAGTGCAGCAAGAGTGCCCAGATCAACTTCTGGAGGTAAGTCTGCGGCCACTGGAGACTTTTTCAGATCACCTGGTGAAAACAGCACTAATGTTTTTGAGCCTTCCTCCAGCTCCAGGTCCCCATCAGCAGTGGATGCTCGACCCTTGGACCCCTTCTGGTCATCGGCCAGGAGCGTGGACGGTGCGCACTCCTGGCTGCGCTCTGTGCTCTTCTGGCTCAGGTCACTGCTGGAATCACTGTGCATGTCAATCTCATTGCCCTCCTCCTCCTCCTCCCCCTCATCCTGCTCATCTTCCTCCTCCTCATAGTCTTCCTCCTCTTCTTCCTCCTCCTCCTCCTCCTCTTTTCCATTCATTTCCAGATAAGGTTCCAGAGGTTTGCAAGGAGCAGTCAAGACAATATTTGAGAAATCAACTTTCTTTATCCGCTGGGATAACTTAGGCTTTTCCCAGTAATTGCACATATCTTTTCTGAAGTCTTGGTAAGGCAAACTTAAAGGGACTGCCTTGGGCAGGCCATTCATTTCAAATGACTTCAGCATGTATGCCTGCAGGAAGACAAATGTGACAAAAGAAGAGGGTGAGTTAGCATTCAGAAGCAGCATTGACAGAGAAGACATCAGGACCAACAGCAGCAGGAAGAATGTGTGGAAAGTATCTAATCTGCCATGCTTCCAAAATACATGCCTGAGCAGTCATCACTCAATCATTTGATTCATACCAACCTTATAAAAGAGAGATTCACAGATACTTATCAATTAATGCAAAAAAAAAAAAAAAAAGTGCCAAAGAAGTTCCTTTAACTTGGACCAAGTTTCTTTAACTTGGACCTAAGAGAACCATTTTCAAGCAGTTCCTCAGGATGTTTTTTACATTTCTCAATCTTCTTCAGCAATTACATGCTTACTTCAGTGTTTATATATTTATATAATCACACCTTCCTTACTGGAATCACTTAGCAACTGTCTTTTATCCCCAGGCCACAATGAACTCTAGGGGCACCTCTGGGCTAGATAAGTTTCCTGATCACTTTCCATTACCATCCACCATTGTCCCTGGGGCAGTAACACTTGTAATGCTACTGTGTTCTCCTGGTGCACCATCCATTTGCCCTTCTGCTCCCACATCCCTGTAGCAACTCCTCATTCTGTCTCCTACAGGCTTCTGCTTCCACTAAAGTCATCAGCAAGTCATGAAAGCTGGCACATAAAGTGTCATTATCAGACCCTGGAGCATCCAACCAGGAGAAGTGAAGGGCAAACAGGACAGATGCTGGGGGCACTGTTAGTCAGCAGCAGCCTGTGGCAGTAGCAGGCTGTGAAAAGATTACAAATGATCCTACAGAAAAACAGTAGCTCACACACCCATGCACACACTTCACCAAACAAGGCCAAAATAAATAGGAAATGCCTGTCAAGCATGGCCTAATCAACAATCAGTTACAAATGAAAATCACATCAGCACCACTCTGCAGAATGGATTTAAAACCAAATCGTTTATAGCTCCCTTCTGTTAGGGCTTGCAAACTGTAACCTCTCCATAAAATCAACTGGTCAATAATGCATCACGTGTTACCCTTGAAAAGTCCTAATCATGAACAGCAGGGCTCCAAACATCTGCGTTTTCCAGTGGCATTCGACAGCGCCAGAGAATATTGAGGCTGCACAACTAAGCAGGCACCCACTTAACCACGTGAGCTGCAGAGCTGTTACCAGCTACCACATTCACCCGGCCATGGGACTGGATCTTTTTGCCTTTACTGGGGAGAAAACGCCCTCAGTGGCTTTTCAGTCCAATGACACAATTAAAAATTGTGCTGAAAATCTGCATGTGCTGAGCCTGAAAAATGTAATACTTTTATGCTCCAGTATGACAGAGACATTTCAAATAGGCTGGTGGGCAGCATCAAGCTTATTCTGCCTGGTGCTAAGTTGTTATCCAGTTAATATTTCTTTTTATATCTTATAAATTATAACACAGGCTGGTTTTGGCAATACCTCTGGAATCCAAAGCTGCTTCTCTTCTTTCATTAAAGCTGAAGCCTGGCTCTGAGGATGGCCCTATATTAGCCTGGTTTGGGCTTTCACTGACCCACTCTACCTTTTGTATCAGGATGGCAGATGGGGACCTTGGATTGGTAAGAGGCACTTACCACCCTTGGCAAAGGAAATCACCCACATGGCTTCTTCCCTCAGGCATTTCTTGGAAATTAGTTCATTCAATGGCTTGGGATTGGATGATGCATAGTGGCTGGTTTTGTTTTGCTCAAGAAATACATCCACAGTGCTATTCCTGGAATCCTAAACAAACAGAAGCACTTCCAATGGGAACGGACCAGACCAACATCTTGCCTTGTGCTGAGCCTCCCATTGGAAAGGGTTCCGCAACCCCAACAACAATTCCTCTGCTGCTCTACCTCACACCATTTTCTAGATGCCGTGTTTGATTATGCAGATGGACAGCTGCTGTTTTTCTTTGCATAGTGAAATATGTATCTGTGAAGACCTTCAGATCTCTTCCCAGCCCTTGGCTTGTGTCATCTCTCCTGCTTTGTGGTCAAGGTGAGCTGAATCCAGCCCTGCAGAGCATATCCTATATAGGCCAGAGATATGGGTTCTGTGCCCTGCAATCTGTCCCACCAGCAGCCCTGTCTCCTGCAAACCCTCTTTCCTCAATAGCTTTTCCCTTTCAAGACATATAAAGTTTTTCTAAGATGAGGTTGAACTAAGCAATAATGTCTGACATGGAGCTGTGCAGCAGGATGAGGCTGTAAGAAAAATAGTGTGCTCTGGTGCTCCTCTGCTACCACTGAGTCATGCTGTAGATAACTTTCCAACCCCAGTGTACTTACAGCTCTACAAATTCCTGGCGATATTTAGTAAATGGATTGCCTTTCTGTCTGTCATTTCAATTTCTCCCTGTATGTTTTACTTGCCTGTATGGACAGAGATAGAAATAAAATCTGAAAGAATGTGGGACAGGTTAGGATCTGCAAAACTTATCAACGTCTTAAAAACATCAATACCACTGCCCACTTACAAGTTCATGAATGTAAAGGAATGCCCCCTACCAACAGTAGCACTCACAGGGACTGGGTGGTGATAGATTTAGAAAAAAGAGGCACCACTTGCCTTTTAATTTACCAGCGTGGCCAATGAACAAACCAACAGTGGTATTTTATCATGGATTGTTAACAGTTTTTTGCTAATACTGCAACTTCAGCTGCTGTAGTTCCAAACGTTGTTGAGATGGTGACACTGCCAGGGGGCCTGGTCATACTTGGATGACTGCCTAGATGTGAAGGACATGCTTTTCGTAATTCCCCTTCTTGACCATGTTTTTTTTTCATTATTGCTTGATGTCTTTATTGACTACTGAGGAAAGGAAAACCATGGGAACGATGTAACTGAACATGAAAGTATTAGAATTGTTAATAAGTGAACTGAGATTGTTCCATCAACTCCATCCCATACACCCAACTGACCTTATTCACACAGAATGGGGATTCAGTGGGCATGGGTCTCATTGTAATCTATGGCAAAAGGGGCCAGAACAGGTGGAGACACCACTGGAGTTTAGCTCCCCGTCTTCCAATGATACCAAAATGAGGTGCTCCAATCTTGAAAAGGGTTGGTCTCCCTGTGAAACAGGCAGAACAGATAAAGAGAGGATAGAATGTGACCATGAGGGGACCTTCCCACCTCCCAGATGTAGCTCAGAAGGGTACAGTGTCACCTGCAGGCACTGCTCAGGAATGTACAGCGATCTGTCTATCTGGGATGTCTCAGCAGAATTGTGAAAGAATACTTCTGCACACTGCTCCTCCCACAGGAAATTCAGAGTTGCAATGGCTGGCGTTTCACAGCCATGATGGTTCAAGACTGGTCCAAAGAGGAAGAAATCTGATGATTTCTTGCGATTCTTCTGCATGAGGGAAATTTCCACCAGTCTTTCCACAGGTACCAGAGCCTTCACACCCCTTGAACTGAAATCACAGTGTGGCCTTCCTAAAGTACATAAAACACATCTCTAACAGTCACATCACTTTGTTTCTGTTCCCAGATGTGTCTTGACTACAAGTTTTTAGTGATCACATGCATAAGCAATAATAGAATTCTCACTGTTCCACCAGATCTCCTTCAACTCCCAGAGCAGTGCTCCCACGTACCCAAGGATGAGCAGGGGACACCTTCCCCGAGCAAAGGAAGTAGAAAAACAGTAGAAAAACAAAGAAAGAAAGCAAATAAAAAACCCCACCAACAAGATGCTGCCTTTGATTCTTTAATAAGGTTTTGGTAGTATACAAGCTTTTTTTTGTTTGTTCATTTTTTCTTTTCTTTTCTTCTTTTTTTTTTTTTTCCCGATTGTCTGGATTAACATACATGGATTTAAAAAAGGCACAAAATCCATTGCACAGCTTCTGTTTCATTGTTTTTGATGACATTGCCTGTTCATTGTGGTTTCAAGTGTAGGATTTTACAGTACTCTGCAGCATTTACAGCATGATCTACATACAGGTAATCAATGCATGCTCTTATACAGGAGACAGAATTTACATTCTCTCTCAGTATTTCTATATACACAATAATACAGTCTTTTTCTTCTGAAAAAAAAGCTTTAAATTGGTCTTGCATGCTTGGTATACCAGAAGAATTAGTGCAAGCATATATTACAGTGTTATTGCAGTACAAAAGGGGGTTGACCTTAGGTTCTAAAGGGATTAGATAAGGAAGAATAAAAAGACTCGAGGAAAACAAGCTTTGGATCCCTTTAGTCAACTACGTCCTTCCAAATGGATCCCTACACAGTACTGCCTTTAAAGCTACAGCAGGCTGTGTCCCCTCCATCTCCCTGCTGCCTTCCCCCTGAGACGAACTTCCACAGCTTCTGCAAACTTTCTGTCCCTAGCAGTCCATGAGGACTCCTGGCAGCTTGAGGAATCCCTTCTGCTGGACCTCTTAATACTGGTGACCTCCTTGAAGGAGACTGCACTGAGATCCACTGCTTCAAGCAAACTCAAGTCCCAGCAGATGGAGTTTCTCAAGCAAGCCAGGAAGCACAACAGGTTCCCTACAGCTTTTGTTTCCCCTCAGTAGCACAGACCACAGAAACCCACATTCACCTCCTACTCAAGTAGCAGTTGGTTAAACATGTTTGGACTCTCCTGCTCAGCAGCAACAGAAGTCTAACAGGTGACACAAGGTAATGCAAAGGAAGGATATGCTGGTCCCTGAGATTCTTCATGGGAGCTGAAAAGTCTGAGAAGCAGAAATCAAGTTCTCAACATGACGTTAATTGTTCCACTGGGAATGGGAAGAGGCCTTAGTCCTGAGAGATGCAGATAGCACACAGACAGCAAGAGCTGTAGTCCAGTCTTCCCTGTAACAGCTTTTATTTGGATATTATCAGGGCCTTAGCATATCCTGGAAGTGACATTATCCTCTGCCAACATAGACTAAGCTGGATTGGGACTGGGAGATCTGGCAGGATTGACAACAGTGTGTGGAAAAAAACTAGAATCAGAGCTTCTGAAGCAGCTCTTTCTTCAAACCAGCATCAGATGAGGTAAAAGTAGCAGGGGTCATAGAGCTGCCATGCTTACTTGCAGGATTTCCGTGTTCCAAGAATCAGCACCATAAATGTTAGAGATATTCTTCCATCCAGCATCTTACCATCAAAAGTCTTTTCCTTCATTCGTTTTTACCAACGTGAATAGGACAACCCAGTCCTGTGCTGGATAAGTGCTCTGCTCCTCCCTGTTTGTGCTTTCACGTGTTAGGTTTGTGCCAGTTTTCCTAGCGTCTTGGATGGAAGCAAAAGCTCTGTAAAGGTGGGAAGCCTGCAACTCAGCTTCCCCAACTCTGTCCCCACCAGTGTCTCCAGTGAGAGCCAAGGCAGAGCTCCCTGTCTGAGCAGACACGGGGACCACTTCACTTTTATCACTCACTGGAGACTTGGGAAATAGTGAGCAAAGTGGAAGGAAATTATAACCCAAAAATTCCTCTAGTCCCTAACTGTAAAGGCAACTTAATAGCAGCAAGAAAGAAGAAGAATAATATTCTGAAAGCTAAACATCTTCCTATGTCATAAAAATAACCAGAAGTCAGCAGTGCTGAGTAAGAACCTGATCTGGTAGGGGGGGTTTCTAGAAGGACCAAGCGGGAGGGGCAAGAGTCCCACGGAAATCCTCCTTATCTGACTTGCTCAGAGGAAATTTGCCATTACTGTGTTTCATGTTTCCAGATAATTAATTGCAGTCATAATTAAACTGAGAAACTTGTTGGAGTTATTGGAGGAAACCCTGGGGATTTTTACGAGGCAAGTGCACTAGATGAGGTAACTCATTGAACCACTTTGCATATGAAAAAATAAAACCTCCAAACATAGAGCAATTTTCTTTTTGAACACTAAAAGACATGCAAGTGAATGTAAAATGGGGATTGCTTCCAATCCCCAGGTTACATGGTTAGCAGCTTGTTCAAAATGTACATTCATTGTAACATCATTTTTTTCAATGGCAGGTGCGATATAAAGAAGTTGCAATACAGCAAATAACACTTAGAAACATTTCCCAGAAATTAATCTTTGCACTGTCCCCTGGAACTGCCAATGCAGGTGTTAATAGTGAACCAAACACAAAACATGTGGCATAAAAACACAACAAAAAGCAAGGCAGTGCCACAATGATCAGCCTTTATGTGTTTTATTTCATGTATTAATATTACCCAAAATAGGTGTTTGCATACTATAAATTACGTCCCAAGTGCCAGCACTGTTCTCATCACCAGAATACTCTGCCACCGGCTGACAGCAAAAGGAGAGATACGTATTTATGTCACAACATACTGAATGAGAAGGCCTGGGCTGGGCCAGGTTGCTGAAATCAGAGCCGCAGCACGCAGAGGAGGCCAGCTGCACCGCCCGAACCGGACGCCATGAGGATACTTTCTGTAAGTGGAGTGGCTGAGATTTGTTCTTTGCAACAGCCTTTTCAGCATTTGGGGGTACGCAAAGTGGCCCAGTAGTGGCACAGAAACTCTTCTGCAAGGCAGGACCACACGCGACCACGTGTGGGTCATGCATGGACACAAACATACAGACAATCAGAAATGGAAGCTCCAGCATAAAGCATCCCAACACCATCCTGGGGACAACAATTAAATCAGGAAGCACATCTGGCTTACTTTGGTCAGCCTCGCCAGAAATTATTTGCTCTTCCCCAGTCACTCTGGGGAGAGCTGGCAACTACAGAGAAGAAGGTCAAGAAAGAGGTACCCCATGTTCTCCAGCTGAGCAATAACTGAGGCAATTTTTTCACAATAAACACTAACAGGATTTTAGGGGGTTGCAAATTATCCATGATTTTAAAGGCTTCAGACCTTGTCTGCTAGGAAATGCAATTTTGTTTTTATCAGCTAGCCTCTTGCAGCCCATCTGTTACTGCCAAGCAAAGCTGGACAAATATGCGATAGCTATCTCCAAATTGTTCTTTCCCATTTTTACCAAAGGGAAACAAGAAAAGAAAAAATAAAAATAAAAATATTCTCTTTTGAATAGATTGGGATAAAAGAGCCCTTTCTTATTCAATGTGAAAGCAGCAAAATGGTCTCAGCTTCAGGTAAAGTTATGAGAGTGTCATGAATAAATCTCTGATGACAACTATTAATAAAATGTGTCATTCATATGACCCAGCAGTTGAAAATATAAATAAATTCAGTCATCCACGCAGAACTGCATCAGTTATTATGTGGCTGTAATACAAATGTAACTGGATACCACAGAGACTCCATGTAGCCTAAGGAAGAGATGCCAGACCCACTGGACAAACATGGTTGGTATCTGTCACCAATTCCCCCCTGACACAAGCAGAAAATATTCTATTTTCAAGAATAATCTTGTGCTGCTGTCAAGCTCTTAAAGTTTCACATATACATATAATGGGAGATCGATGGCAGTGTGAGAGGGAAGGACACTAGAAAACAGGAAAAGGACTGAACAACTCTTTTCATGCTTTCTGACCTTCAGTCTCACAGTGCATCCTATTGTTGAGCTATTTTACAAGAGAGGAGTCAACAAGCAATGGTTGTATTTTCTTGCCTTAATTTATTTACAAAGGATCACAGCACCAGATTCAAATAGTGCATTTTTCCATGAGAGAGCAAGGAAGTTCCTGGTGATATGTAGTCAAAGAAATGCCTCAGTGATACTTGTTGTATTTGGTATATAGGTCCCACCCACTGTCCTGACTATTTACAGATTATTTAAAAATACTCAGCCTCCTGAAATTCTCTTTGTGCAACCAAACATCTGGCTTCATCCTGACATGTTCTGAAAAGGCTTTTTTTTTGCTGCTGACTCTCCCATGTCAAACAGCAGGGAAGTGACTCATGGGAAAAATAAAGCACTTGGGGATCTTTAGAGTTAAAGAGCCCATAGGAAGGTATGAATACCACAAGTGTTGTTTCTGAATAAACACTGGAAAGGCTAAACTGAGGTGTTTGCTCTGGTTTCCTAGACTGCAGAAGGGTCTTTCTGACTGCAGAAGGCTTCTACTACATAACAAATCACTAAGACTCTCAAAAGAGGCTGCACACGCTGGGGCAAAATAGTCAGTGGCAAAGATGGTACCAAATCCTGGCAATGCTACTGAAACAAAAGACAAATGAGGTAGATAAATACTCCAAAGTGAAATTTTTGGAAGAAATGTTTGAAGCACAGAGCAGTGTCCCAAATGACACTTGTTTTGTTTCTCACCTCAAGTGCTCACAGCCTAGGTGAGATAGAAGAGGTGTGTGTTCACTGCCTTTAGAGCCACTTTTGGAAAAGAAACAGCCCAGCTACTGAAAAGCCACTCAACCTCTGTGCCCATGAATGGGCTGGGGAAGGTGCTGAAAACACCTTTGCTTATTATGGCTGATCAGTTCAAGTAGCAGGCCCCTTTCCAGAGGTCCTGTATCTAAAAAATATAGCAAAAAAGAAAAAGGATTGTTGACTGGTTCTCAAAGGCATGCTGCTTTCTTGTGTAACACCTGGGTCTGCCTGCTTCAGAAGCAGCTGGGGAGAGCTGGGTGTCAAATGGAATTGCAGAAGAAACAAAGAGCTTGTTTAAAACAACAAGACACTTTCGTGGCCTAATGGCAGTGGCACAGGCTTGATAGGGAAAGAACAGTCATTATATGTGGCAAAGTAAAGAACACCAGTCCCCAAGAAGGAATCTACCAGTCCGTGATACCTCCAGTTTAAGACAGGCAACAGGAGGAAACAACGGTGTTAAAGTCTATAGTTAATGAAGAGTGTCGGCTCTGTTGCACTTATAATTGCCCTCTCCTGCCTGCTTGAAATACCCTATTTGATTTGAAACCTCCCCACTCTCCCAGCTCCTAGGCTGGAGAATGGGGACAGTCAATTTGCAAGCCCAGAAAACATCCATTTGGGAGAACTTGAAGAGTTTGCAACTGGAGTTGGGACATTTTCTCACTTACAGAGACCAGGCACGATTTAAGCAGAACTTAAGAGACATGCTCACAACAACAGAAGTGGCGCTCAGCCAGCTATTTACATGGTTTGCAAATGCAGATGGTACCTGTGTCTTATGGGAAAGAGCATTGCCAGCTGTCTAAATTTAACTGCTGAGGCAGACGGTAACCAGGGGGAGCTTGCTAAGTCCTAAGGATTCCAGGACTTGAAACTCATGCAACTGCCCTGAAAATGGAAGGTATAATCCATTACCATTTTTGAAATCAAGCTGCTTTTAAACAGTGTGATCCTCACACAGATTCCATGGAGAGCTGAGACTGCTCCAGTTTCCAAAATTTGCCATTTTTTTCAATTTCCTCCAAGGAAGTCAGAGAGAGGGAAGGCCCCTTGGCTGCTCAAAGTGCTATAGGGACTCTATGGGTCACCATAAGCTATGCAATGCATAAGAAAACAGTGCAGGAGACATGCTCTGCAAATTCTTGGGAATGGCAAAGGCAGAAGGTAGTGCAGGTATCCAGGGATGCAATAAGGATGCAGGACATGAGATTCCATGAATGGCAATGGAGGCAAACCCTGGGGTTTACCAACATGTGGAGTGGGACACACACAGCCAAGCAAGGTAGAGCAAGAAGATTCTGTCTTATGGGGAAGAGATGGGAGAGGCAAATTGGAACAAAGAGGCAACCAGATGTAAGAGAACTTCTCAGTGAGGTGAAGCTGAGGGGGTTCTGCAGGTGAAGTCTACCAGCAGCTTGGGGCTATAGCTAACTACTGCTGTTCTTGCACCCAGATTCAGATTTCAACAGAAGGTGGGTGTCAGCTGCTGAGAAATGTCTCTGCTTACAGAGCAATGATGAGATCCCAGAGGAGAACATCAGCTTCCTAATCTCAATCCAACCTGGAGGCCACTGTTGAAGTACAGCTTCTCCATCTTGGGCAGGGGGAGCATCAGCTGCCATTCAGCCCAACAAACACGAGTTCTGAACAAGCTTGTCCCTTTCAGAACAGCAGTCCTGCAGCAGCCTTGACCACCACAGTGCCCAGGTTCAGACATACAACAAAGAGGAGTGGTAGGACAGGAGTGACTTCATCACAAAGAGGTAGCGTGAGGATGGGGTTATATCACCCATATGGCTGTTTTACAGGGCATTTCTATCTTATTTCCTGTCATCACTGCAGCAAAAGAGACTTAAAATAGTGAAAGAGGTGATGCACCAAAACTTTTTCACATGCCTGCCCCCCAACAGCACTAAAAACGAATGGGAATGATAGACAAGGTCTGGCTCACACCAGGGACTTTGTCATCATGGGGGTATCAAGAGGATGCTCCTAATGAAATCTGGCATCTGCAGAACTGCAGATGTGTCAGTGCAACCTATTTTCAGTCAACCCCCTCGCACCAGAACTGTCTCCCCTGAAAGTGAACGCATGCTGGCATAACCACGTTTACCCAGTGCTAGCTTAACCCAAGCATTTACAGTAACATTTTCACAGAAATCATATCTCATTAGGTCCTTCCTGAGAGAAGGAGGTTGAGGAGAGAGCAATCAATTGGAAACATCTCCTGTTCTGCATAGAAAAAAAGTGAAAGTAGCCAAGAGGCCAAGATATAAAAAGATGGCTTTTATATGTATATACAAGTGATGAACATTTGCTCACTGAAGTAGATCATGAGACCCCAGCAAGAGCTTCCTGTCCTGATGGCAGTGATCTCTGTGAGGGAGTGGCAAATGCTCATTTCCAATTTGGATTCTGAGAACAAGTGCTATGTACAATGGGAAGTAAAAGAGTATCCCTCTAAGGATGCAAATCCCCATCTTGGACCCTTCTGATGAACACAACTTGCCCAAGAATCTGATGCTGAAAGGGAATTTCATTTCACTAGTGTTGATTCCCACTGACTTACTCCATCTGAAGAACTAAAAAACCCCCTACCAAACACAGAAGGACAAATAACTAGGGCAACTAATTTTTCAGCCCACAGCCCCATGATCAATTTTCATGTCAACAGCCTTCCATCAGTGGAGTTTTTGCCAACTGATTTTGGACATATTTACATTTATAATTGCAGTCATTATAAATTAAACACAATAAATAAATGCAATATAAATGTAATCTACATAAGGTTTTTCTTTTTTTTTTTTTAGAATAGCACTGCAACTAGTTTCAATATTAATTTATTACATTTCCATATATAAAAAAAGACCTCTATTCACATTTCTTTAATTTGCCAACTGTTCCTCAACAAAATGTAGATTCCATAGTAATTAATACAGCATTAGATGAAAATGTTAAAAAACCCTTTAAATTTACTATTTTTAATACTTTTTGCATAATACTTTAACATCAGGATTCCAGCCATTAGCACCAATTAATTTGTTCAGAATTAAACTGTAAAAGCCATATTGATCATGAAATAAGACTTCCCATAAAATGATGGCAACATGTCCTATTATTCTGGTGTAGAGCCCAAACTTGATGGTTTAACAGGATTGATTTAGAAACTAATATCCCACCTTACAGAGACTGAACAGCAAAGAATTCAGTCTCTTTTAATAATGTATTTCAGTGTTTACCACACACTTATGTCTTTAAAATGAGCATCTTGCTTATAGGTTTACCTTTCCTGTTTTATCTTGCAGCACTTAGACTCATATCTTTGCCTGGCAGGTTAAAACCCCTCTTGCTCTATTTAGGCAGAGACACCTAACAGCAATCATGTCACTTTTTAGTTTTGTACATAATGACAGGCTGCATTTCTTCCAGCTTATTCTACAAGGCAGATTTTACAGAAGCATTCTTGTATCACTTCTCTTTTAGGTTTTGAAAATCTTTTACAAAAATGTCCATACAAGACCTGGATATGTCTGGTAGTGATCTCACCACCACAAAACATCTCCCTTTGCTCATATCCTCCATTTTCCTGCTGATACACCACAGAAGAATGCATTTAATCTTTTTTCTTTTTTTTTTTTTTCTCTTTTTTTTTTTTTTTTTTTTTTTTTTTTCTCTTTTTTTTTTTTTTTTTTTTTTTTTTTCCCTGCAGCAGCATAGTGAGAACTTAGATGCAGCTAATTACTTCACCTAACTGCCATCTAATTTTGGGAGACAGCACCTCCCAGGGCACAGTTTCTCTCATTCTGTACATGTGACTTATATCTTTCATACTCCAAACATGACCTTGTCCCTGTATGGATGCAATCATTATTTTGAACACAAGCAATTTATCAAGCAATTCAGATCTTTCTGCAGAGTCAGTCTGTCAGTAGTGTTTTATCAAACCACCCACCTTCTGTCACTGCAAACCTTCTCCTCAGTGATTCCTTTGTTCTTCTTGACAGCCACTAAAGGCATGGTATAGTGCTCAGTTAAGGGCAGGAGGTAAGGAGTCCTAATGGGAAACAGCCCCTCTTGTAAGAGATAGCAACATATAAACATATTTTGTCTAGTTGTCTTTCAATTTATTAATAATTTTAACTGGAAGAAAGTCTTACTGAAGTCTATATAAATCAACCATCTTTATAAATCAGATTTTTGAACTTAGAAGAGCAGTATCAAGTTTATATGAGTAGCATAATGATGATTATGCTATGAGCAGCATTAGCTAGATTACTGACCTTTGAAATTTATGTATGGAGCTACTTACTCACTAGTCATTGTTTCTGTCTGAACAAAAGGCTTAGAGTTTATAAATACCCAGTTATCTAGTTTGTTCCCTTTTCTGACTGGCAAAACTAAAAATTGTTTGATTATACTTTAAAAATAGAACAAGATTAATTTTAATTCCTAAAACTGACCTTGAAAAGTGAACATCAGTGTTTTGGATGCTAGGGACAAAAATTATTAAGAGTTACTGACTTAAGTCTAGTGCTTCCACAAATGCCATTTTTTTCTGGAATCTGTTCTTCCATTAAAATCTCTATTGAAGATGGAAAAAAATACATCAGAGCAGAGTCTACTTAAGGAAATCATACCTTCTCATGTCACTTTGAAAAAGCAAAGCCTTGCTCTTTCTGGTATCTGTGCTTGACAAAGGAACTGCCAAATAGGATTAGGCTAGTGGTTAATTCAAGCCAAGTATTTTTGGCAACGCCCAGTACCTTTTTAAAAATAAAGCTTGTGAAAAGAATGCAGGTAAAAATCTTGTCTGAACAGTAAACTGTCCTGTTCACACATGTTCTCGGGACAAATCAAAAGAAATTGATGTCACTGATTCAGGAATGACTGTGGGAAGAGTCTGGTCCTACCTGTGCTGAACCGTCTCAAAGAGAGCGTGTTGCCCCCTCATCTCCACCCCTGCGCCCCCCAGGATGCTCTGTCAGCGTGTCAGCCTGTCAGACCATGTCCTGCAGCATGCAGACACACAGGGCCAGGCCCTAGAACTTCAGAATGCACCACCCACACTGTCTGGGGCTGCACTGTCTGCTCTTGCTTACAGGAGGGTGAATCTAATATTAAGGGAGCCTCAGGTAGGGCAGATGCAGAAACTGCTTGGGAGGAATTGTTCCTCGTAAGCCCACTGGAAACACCCTACCTATGCAGTGATACCTCCAGTGATACCTTCCAACACCCACACTTACTCCAACCCATTTTCACATCTGTCTGAGCTTTCTGCATGTTTTCTTGCTTGTATCCCATGCTTGTACATTTTCTGCACAGTATTTTACTTTGGACTTGCACTTCCCTAGAGCCCTGAGCAGGAGCAATGACCCCTTCCTCCTTCACCTTAACATCTATACTGCCTGTTCTCCCACAAGATGAGACCAAAGGCTCATGGCAATAGAAGACAGTTACTACATTCACTTAACTACAGAAAGTCTTCATACAGTCTGGTGTTTTACACTGCAGCTCTACTGAGAGCTATTTCTGCAAACAGGAAATAAGGATACTTATGATAATTTAAATTAACTTTCATCTCCCTTTTCTTTTGAGATTCACAGTTTTAGCAAAGGGCTTCATGGGCTCTGTATACCAGGAGCTGAGGCCACTTTATTTCTCAAATGAGATCTGTTATCACAGGCATTTCCAAGCAAGGCCAAGAAGCAGGACTGCTCTGCCATTGAAAAGCTGCAGTTGCCTAAAATTTCTGGAATTTAAAAACAGCATAATATACAGCTGGATCAGTAAGAAAACCTTTGCTATCCAACTCGACAGTCAGGTAGGAAAATTTGGAGCAGCTTAGGAGTGGAGAGCAGACAAACAGTCCCACTGTCATGTAACAGAGGCACAGCCAGAGAGACAGAAATGTGTGGTCACTGTATGGAAACCAAACTGCAACAAAAGCAAGGGGATTTCCAAAGCCAAAGCAACAAAGAGATACGTGATTGTAACTCCACAAGAGGGACAAACCTGAGGTCCTGCCTCAGGTGAGCTTTGAGTGGGAGTCTGCCTATATCTAGATGGAGTAAAACTGCCTACAGGTTCGGTCCAGTATAAGACACCAACAGAGATGCTTGAATCGATCTGCTGAGGAAGGTAACACTTGCTGACACCTCCACAGTCTCTCCATTCCAGTCAAACTTGACAATATTTGCTGCTCGATTGCAGGTGTTCAGTGAAGCAGCCCTGCACCTCCTACCCCGAGGCCGCAGGACGCACGAGCGGGTTTTTCAGGTGAGCCCTGGCAGCCACCTCTTTCACACACCACACCTTCACCATCTGTGTTCTCATCTTCAGCCTTGCTGCCGCCCCTCGCTCAGGCTGCTGGGAGGTTTAGAAAGGCAGATGTTTCAGTCTCTGTGGGGTCTGGTCGCAGGGGCTTTGGAAGTTACAGTACCTTAGGCCAGTGTTGTCTGGGATTCAATATTGCATTAAGTGGTGACACATTGTGGGCGGGTGGGATCTATTATTGCATTATGGAGGCTGCTGCTTCCCTGAACAGGCTATGTTTTGTGTGTGAAGCGGGCCCACACCTGCTGCAGCTGGGACCTGGAAATGCGGAGGACGGAAGGCATGAGTCTGTGGTTTCCTGCCGTGAGGGGCATGTGCCTGCGGTGGGGCATGCGCACGGGGCTGCTCTCCGCCGAACGGCTGCGCTGTATGAAAGTGCCACCAACGTGAGGGTAGTGTTCTGTCTCCAGGGTTGAGGAGGAGAAAACGGAGGACGCCAGTCTTCTCAGGGGGCTGTACCTCGGGAGGGAGTGCTGAGAAGGCCTGTCCTCCTCCAACTGAAAAAGACCAAGAAGAGTGGAGGAAAAGGTGTCAGGCAAAGACTTGACTCGCCCCTGGTTTGTGATGCGCATGCTGCGGACATCTTCACTGGCGGATGAAAAATGCTTTTGCTCTAACAGGGCCTTACTTACTGCTCTCTATGGCTATCAGTTCCCAGGGATGCTACAGGCACCATGGAAGCTTGTCACTACTGGGGGCCTGCTGTGCTCTCCCCAGCCACAGGTGGACCAGAGTGACACCAGCAGTGCCAGGCTCTGCTACTCTGTCCCCTCCTCTGGCTCTTCAGGCCACGCGCCTCACCTCTCTGTTCCATTGGCAGTGCTCATCTTGGCAGGTCACTAGGCTATTCATACATCTTGCACATAGGTAAGAGTCAAACTCTGAACACATTTGGAAACCACATGAATGATAAATGGTGAAACAGTGCTAAAATGATTATCTGTATTTGAAAGGGAGAGGTTCTCAAGGGCTCTTTCAATTACTCTTATTAAAACTCACTTCAGGGATTTGAAAAAGCAAGTTTGGGGGCTGTTAGTAGACTTTGCTTTTCTTACACTTACACTGCTGGCCTCCTGATACATTTTTATATTGAGTACCTGCAGGGGGAGTGTTAATGCTTCCAGTTTTGGTAAGCAGTGGATAGACAGCAGCTGGACAGGCAGGCAGAGTATAATTCTCCTTTCAGTGAGAAATTCAAAACACAGGACCATAGGAGAACATGAGAAGAAGATGCACTCTCAGGCTCCTCTTCTGCTTCTGTGATCCTGGGAGAGCCAGGAGAGAGAGGAAGTACACCCACTGAGGACAGCTTCTGTCAGAGTGAGATTGCAGTCCCTACCTTCCCTTTACGCTCTGAATGGAAAAGAGAGGCATTAGGGGAATGGCTTCAGATCCTTCACCCTGAAAGTGCTAAGCCCTTTCTTCCTTTTCTACCTCTTTTATGAAACTAACACTTTCACAAGGGTCAGTAGTCTCAATTTCCAGAACCAGACTTCTTTTCCTGGAATCACTTTTTTCCTTTCAAGAGAAAGAAGGGAAAATGGAAAATGCATCCCTTTCCTTGTGCTGCATTTCTTTTCAGGAAGTCTCTGCAGGTGAAATGTGGAAAGGCGAAATTGGATTTTCTTTAAGCCAAAACTGCTCTCCTTACCTTACTGGAGATGCTGCCCTTGCACTAGAAAAAGAGCTGAATGTCATCCAGTGTGATCTCTTTCCTGTCACCTTCAATATCTTTGCAGTGCTTTAAGCAGACATCTTATCTTCAGAAGCCCTGAGAGCTACTCAGTTCGTGGTTGGTATTAAATGTGTAAAGCAATTATTCACAGTCCTAAATGTACTGCATGTCAATGCATAGATCAGAGTCTCAGATAATAATAATGTAATGCTGTCATACAGAGTATTTGAGAGAGACAAATAAAATTTAGACAGCAGCTCTAATTTCTCATAAAGACAACCATCTCCTCTTTGCACAGATAGTGTAGAAATTCACCCCTGGGGGTGCTATTTGCAAGCTGCACAACTAGGAGTCACTGGAATTTTTATTCCTAATTTTTGTTCCATGTTTGGGTTCAGCATATTGTATGATTTCCAAGGTATATTTCATCCCAATACGGTAAAGACTTCTCAAATCTCAAAGGATCACTCCAGCTGCCCAGAGAGACCTCCTCTACAGCACAGGACCAAGGAACTTGCCCATGCCACGAAGAAGCAATTACAACACCCCACCTGTAAGTGCACTTTGGTATTGCTGCCTCCAGGATGAAGCTGAGCTTACGGACACACCACCTTTTTCCCCCGGTGCTCTGATTATTCAATCAATGCTGAAGGTGCTGCCTCCCTTTATCCCTTTGCAGCAATCAGGCTGGACCACCTTCCATCAGGCCTATTCTGCTCTGTTTGGACAGGATCAGTAGGACACTTTGTATGTGAAGTCCCAGGAGAAAACGATATCGATAGAATTCAATGTATTTTACAGATATAAAATGTCATTAAGAATGTCTACTGAGCTTAAGGTCTTGATTGCTATTGCCTGATATATATTTATATATAAAAAAAGAACATATGTGAATATTACTTCCACTACCACCCTTTTGCTGATCCTTTATTCCTAACACATGGATGGACAGGGACCCCGAATCTAAAGAGTGTAAGAGGCCAACTCTGTATTCATACTTCTCCATCAGCTGACAAGCTTCTCTTCTCATGTGGAGGGAAGAGAGAGGAGCTGACTGTCAAAGAATCACATCATCTACAACAGGCATCAAAGGCAGACCAATGGGGTTACACTGAGTGAGGAGCAACGAGTCTTTCCCTCTGCCAAGGCCCGTTTCTCACCACTGAGAAATGGTCCCCCAGGCTCCCTCAGAGCAGCCCACAGACGATGCTGTAGAAGGGAAAGGAAACCAAGACACACAGCACCTTTTCCCCGCTGCCCTCTCAGGCTTGAGACATGAACAATTTTAAGCAAGTCCACTTGTGGCACTCTCCTGGCTGTGTGAGAAAAGAGGGCGAAGATAGCATCATGATGATTTTAAACAGTGATTTTAACTACACAGCTGAGTTGGTGAGGAAAAAATATACTAATGTCTCCTCACACTGGGACTTTTTCTAACAGATGAACTCTAGGACTGTAAGAATCAGCCTAAGCAGAATGAACCTCCCTGAACCCTGTAGAATATATTCAAGGATAGGTAAAACAGAGTAAATACCATCTCCCAGTTCAATTTTTCACTTCTTTTGTGGCTTTTTAGATGTGACATCATTTGGACAGGCATGTTTTAGGCAGGCAAATCCCCAAACATTCTGTACAATGCCAACCACACTGGCAGCAGGGGAGACTGAGAGTCAAGAAATACCTATGAGCACAGACCTGAGCATAGTCAGAAATAATTTCTAAAACTCATACATGTATGAACATTTTATAAGTCTTTTCACTGCAGAAGACAGCAGTAAGTTGCCATCCCTGTCAAGTATCAGTGAATTTATTCAGCATACTTAAGAACTTGACAGATTTTTAAATTATATTGTGAGGTATGGGTTTAAATTATTTCCAACAGTAACAGCAACCCTATGTCAGGATTAATAGGAAAACAGAAGTGCAGGTTCAATCTTTTCTTCCAGTCATTCTTTATCTATTTCTATAGCTTTATCTGCACACTAGTGCGTAAAAAAAAACCCCGAATCTTATTAGGAAATCCCTGAAATGCATGCATTAAAGGAAACCCTTAGAGCTCTGTTAAACAGATGGATTGAGTGGTGCACAGAGAGAAGGGCTTGAACAGGACATAGTTTCTGTTCTCCCTTTATACCAGGTCTTCCCATGAGATCTGTGCTCCACTGCAGCCATTTTCTTGTCATCTGAAACTAGGAGGTACCTAATATGTGAGAATATTTGGGTCAGAAACTCCCCCAGGCTATTCAGAGCCTCCTCTGTACTTGACTTTCCTCACAGCAGCATCTGATCATTCTATGCTCCCTCTTACACCCACAGAGTTTTAATGAGGACAGCACTATCTCTCTCACATCTGAGCTACAATATCTGTCTTCCAAAAGACTGAGATATTTGAAGAAACATCTGAGTTCTAGATGAGGATAACTTGGGGAACTAAAGGCTGGTCAGCCTGGAAAGGACATGGAGCAAATCCTCCTGGAAGAAGGCATTTTCATACGTATGAAGAAGAAGAAGGTGCAGTCAAGAAGGTGGTGCATATACATGGATATATGAAGGGGAAATCATGCCTGATGAACCCAAGTTTTCTGCACTGAGAGGACTGGGCAGAAGGTTCTTGATCTTGACTGTAGTCAGGTTTCTGACACTGTCCCCCATAAAATCTTCACAGACAAAACAATGAAATATGGGATAAGTAGATAGTGAATTAGACTGAAAACTGGGTGAGCTCCTGGTCATAAAATATTGTGTTTGGAGAAAACACATCCAGTCATTAATGGTGTAGCCAGGGGCTGATAATACAGCCACTACTATTAAACAACTTAATTAGTGACCTGGATGATGGGACAGAGTGCACCTTCTGCAGATTCACAGACAACACGATTCTGGGAGGAGTGACTGACACACTAGAAGGTTGTGCTCACATTCAGAAGTGCCTGGATAGGCTGGTAAAATGGGAAAAAGGAATTTCACCAAGTTCAACAAAGGGAACTGAGGAAGCTCAGAACACACTGGCTTTGGAAACAGTTTGACAGAAAAGTACCTGGAGGTCCTGGTGGACTCTAAGCTGAACACAAGCCAGCAAAGTGCCTTTGTGGCAAAAAGGGCCTCAGGGTGGGTCAGGAGTGCAGCCAGCAGGCTGAGGGAGATGGCCCTTCCCCTCTGCTCAGCACTGCTGAGTCGCACCTGGAGTGCTGTGCTCCAGTTCTGAGCTGCCCAGTACAACAGACATGTGAACATGCCGGAGATTGTCCAGAGAAGGGTCACAAAAATGATGAAGGGACTGGAGGACCTCTCCTTTGAGGAGAGGCTGAGAGAGCTGGGACTGTTTAGATTGGAGAAGAAAAGGCTCAGGGGGGTTCTTAACAACATTTATAAATACCTGATGGGAAGATGGATCCAGACTCTTCATAGTGATGTCCAGTGAAAGTAAAAGAAGAAAGGACCAGAAATTGAAATACAGGAAACTACATTTAAACATTTTATAACGTTCTTTACCATAGCAGTGATTGAACACTGGAACAGGTTCTCCAGAGAGGTTGCAGAGTCTCCATCTTCAGAGATATTTTGACTGGGCACTGTCCTGAGCAACCTGCTCTAGATGATCCATCTTGGACCAGAGGGTAGAACTAGATGATCTCTAGAGGTCCCTTCCAACCTCAGGCATGCTGGGATTCTCTGACAATCCAGAAGCCACTGTCTTTCTGCCAGTTACAAGGGATGGCTCATAGACTGGAGCCAGAGAATGGAGAAACAGAAGGAAGCATTAGAGCAGGGATTCCCCTGATTTGCTTTCAGTGAGTACACTACTGACACCAAGGGATGATCACCAGTTTTTGGGACACCAGAATGAGGTCACAAATGGGTACAACAAAGCCTATGACTTCAGTCATGGTGATTCAGCATTTAGTGAAATTTTTACCCATCTTACAGGCTCAGTTCATATTTGAATGAAGATTTCCTCACCTACACAGATACACAACTTAATCAAACTTTTAATCAAACCCAGAGAAGCATAAGCATGAGCTACAGGAAACATCTGCCACTGCTAATGAGGCCTTCAGTATTTTCACTAGTTAAGTCCTTGGTCAGCTTCTTATTAGTGTCCCAGCCATCTGTCTCTCCTTATTTGCTGTACCTAAGGAAAACAGGTTTCTACTTTCCTTTAGGCACCAAGTCCCTTTGAGAGTTAATAGCTGGTTTTGTGACAGCAAATGGAAAAATATGAGTATCACTACACAGCTGCAGTGGTAAGTGAAGCATTCAGACATCAAAGGAAGAACAACTAAATCCCAGTCAGCTAAGGAAGTCCAGTGTTGGTCTGTGTGTATAAAGCTAGGCAACTGAGTTTATAAAGGGTATTTCAGAACACAGGAACAAAAACAATGCAGTTTGCTGGAGAACAAAGGCTGCCTAATATATTAGCAATAATCACATCCAATCCCATTAATTTACCTTTTTTGCCTGCTTTTTAAATATCACTGTGCAGTGATAAGAAGTCTGTGTGCTGCACCATATCCAACTCCCCCAGTAATATCACATAGGGGTGTATGTGCTCTGGCCAAGAAGGCCTCTTCAGCCTTCTTTAGCCACACTAAATATGTTAGTAAAGTGTCCCTGCTGTTGTTTACAGCTGGTTCTTATCAGCTGGCTCTTACCATGTTCATTGCATTCTGCAGATCTTGCACTGACCAACCCCCAAAGTGCACAGAACGCAGCAAATTCAGAGACAGACCCTTCCAACTCTGCCAATCTTGCCTTATGCAATTTCTAGACACCTGGGGCATTCAATATATTGGCTTTCTACAGCAAACACCTCTACCTAGGAACCTGGCAACTGGAATGCAGTCTCTATGAGAAGCATGTGCTGCTTGTTTTCCATGCTCAGCAGGACAGCCCCTCTCGTGCCTGCTGTCAGCATTTCTATCCTTCCTGTAAATGCTGCAACCTCATGCACCTTAGCAAGGAACATCTTGCCAAGTGATTTGCAAAGATTTGCTTCGATACAGATACAGATATTCAACACAGATTCTCGTCTCATTCATGGTTTTCTTCTTGTACCTCCTGAGGATCCAGAGAAGAGAAGAATCTGGGCAAGACCTGAACAGAAGGATGCTCTTTTAACGTGCTCCAGTCCAGTGAACACTTCCTTTAAGAATAAGGTCAAGAGGGAAGCAGAAACGAAATTACCATCTTCCAGACAGGAACAAGCAGACTGCACAAATGTCTGTCATAGGAGGACATCACTGTGTACGTGACCCAAAACTTGCCTGCTCTTTGCTGTGCTTATGGATCCCATGTGTGTGAGAGATCTTCATCAACATATAAATACAAAAAGCTCTTAAGGGAACAATTTGATTATCTCTTGCACTGAATGCTCTGGGGCAGCCTTTTTAGAAATGAAGATTAGGTATGACAGGAACTCTGTGCCTAGTGTATCATATTTTTCCAGCTAATCTAATAAATCACCTCCCACTAAAAACTAAATTGCTTTATAGTATCAGAGGACCACAGGAAAAAAAAACAAAACTGAAAGAAAAAAAGCCCTCTACAACTATATGGAAATACACAATAGGTAAAGAACAATTCTCTGAGTAAAAACATGGTAACAGCAATGCCTCTCACTGAAGTAAGGTTGATGAAATATATGTGCTGGCTACCCTGAGCTTTTCATAAGGTATTTAAAAGAAAGATTCATTTCAGGGAGTTATTTTATGATTTGCATTGCTGTGGGCCTGTGCAGTGCTGATTAGATTAGAGGGCATTCTCTTGCCATACACTCCTGGTCCTGCTGAGAAACTATGTAGAGAAGATTTGCTAGCAACACCTCCATACAACTAAGCAGTTACTAATAAAACTCTGTGGGAGAGCGTAAGAGGAGTGACTAGAGATACCCAGAATCACAACTGTGCTCTCCTCTTGTCCCTGTACCAAAACGGCTGAAAGATCTTCCTAACAGTGTGTCCTTTAGAAGGACATCACTGGCTTTTGGGAGCACTTCTAAGGTGTTCACAACATTGACCAGCACTATCAGTCGAGTTTTACAAGAGCATCCGTGCTTGTAATCCAAGACTTCTCCAGCATGGCTGAGGTTTCATAAGATAATGCTATGCTAAGCAACAAGGTACAGACCAGGGATCTTACCTGTCTCTGAGGACCAGTAGGTTCAGATTCTCGTCTCCTTTGTCGGAGAACTGGTGCTGAGTGTAAGGGGGAGTGGGCTGGACTTCCTGTCTGCTGTTCGTGTCTGCTGTCAGACACTGTTTGAGAAGGTCCTTCATGTCTATGGGAACTGTCCTCCTCAGTCACAGGGAGCATACCCCGACTTCGCCCATCATGAGTCTTCGGCCTCACTGCAGCATCTGCCCCCAGGCGCCTTCTCTCCTCCCCATCTTCAATAGGCCTTAGTTCCTCAGGCTCCTCATCCGTGGTTCCAGAGGTGCTTGGCTCAGCACCGGGGTGGAAGTCCTTCAGCTCTGTCTCCTTATCAATGATAACCCACTCCTTGCTGTCAAAGTCCTCCTCCTCTGCGAGCGGCACGGAGCGGAAGGCGTTGCTGAGGGCTTCATGCTCCACGGAGGCGGACACGTCCATCCTGCCGCTGGCCTGCCGGTCCGCCTGGCCCGTGTCGATGGACAGCATCTGGGCTGGCTGCGAGGAGCACACGAGCCGTGAGGGAGAGCCAGGGATATCCATGCGAGACCTAGAGACACGACAAGAAGCCATGAAAAACACATTGGGTTTGTGCTTTCTCTTGTAAGAGAAAGCCTGCAGAGCACTTCTCACTCATTTCTTAGTACACCTCAGAAAGACAGGCTTAAATAGAAATATTTATTTAGAACCTACAATGGTGTGAAGAAGTGCTTCAGTAGGACAGCAAATGCAGCATCTCTTTCCCCTGTAGACAGGATGATAACCATTCTCCTCAATAACACCTTTCCCCTTTGTTAAGTTCTACTGGCTTGTGAAAAAAAAACCTCAAACCATCTGATCAATGTTTCTCATTTGGCCTGCATCTGCTGCTTGCCTTGCTCCTCTGCCTATCTTAGAGGCCAGCAGCTCACTGAACAAATCCAGGGCATCTTCTGCACAGATCTTAGGACAACCATAGGGTGTTTTCAACAAGGATAATCCAGAAGCCTTGCAGACTTTTCTGGGGAAAGCCTTCCATGCGTGAGACATCAAAATTTTTGACGAAGAAAGGGGAAGTAGAGAAGGAGGTGAACCAAAAGTCAACATAAAGTTGTGAGCATTGGCTGCTGATCTAATGATTAGGTTGGTGTCAACAGTGAATCCTCAAGACTCAGCTAAAAGCAGCAGGATGCTACAGAGAGCAAACAAACCTTCTTTCATGTGGATCTGCTTTTCCATCAGCCGTGGAGAGCCGCTCTGACTCAGGGCTGTTGACACGGCGGTAGCGGAGGGAACGCACTTGTGCGGTCGGGGACTCCGGAGGCACTCGGACAGGGGAACTGGGGCACACCCCGTTTCTCTGCTCCTCCTCCACCATGCACTGAGTCTGGAGGAGATAAACAGAGAACTTCAAGATCTGGCCAAAGACACTGATTTCCATCCTTCACTGCTGCTCTGGAGTTTCTCCCAGGATGCACTTTCAGCTGCATATTCGCCATCCACTCAAGCAATGTCTGAGGGGAGGCAGGGTCCCTCTGCCCTGGCAATCAGCTAGCATTAAAATATAGATTTCAAATCAGTTCAAATATTTACACATCTATTATGAGTTAACACAGTTTAGTTTTTAATTGAATGAATACATAAAATATCACCCTGCCAGGACCTAAAATTCTCTTTAGAAAAGACGAACACCTATCAGAGGCCAGTTCTTGGCTATTGGCATGTGGATAGACCAATAAGAAAACAAGAAGTGACTTTTGCTTAATACCCCTAAAAGACCTGAGAAGGTGAAGCAGCGTCCCTCTTTCTCCCGGGTGATTCGGCAGGTAAGCCGCGTGGCAGCCGGGGGTGCACGCACACTCCTCCGGGAGCCGCTGTCCCCATGTGGGGGAGCGACCCGGCCATGCCGGAGCCCGATCACAGCGGGGCAGGAGAGGAAAAGCCCCGGCTGCTGCCCCGTGCCGCCGGCCGGGGCTGGGGCCATGTTCCCTTCCTGCCTCAGGGAGCAGCCCTGAGCGGCCACGCCATGAGACCGAGGGGTGGAAGAGAAGGCACCCACCAGCCTCCACACCGCCTCGTAGCTCTGAGAGCTTTACAGCCCCCGCCGGTGGGGACCGCGTGTCCCCCGCAGGCCATTTAACTCTTTCCTGCCAGCAGATGGAACCTCCAGAGCCCTGGCCTTTCCCGGAGTGACGACAAGACAAAGGGATTGAACCATAGAGAGACAGTACGAGACCAAGTCAGTGAAGAGAGAGTGAAAAGACTCTGTGGCAAGGATGAGTGGCCTAATGTGGCTGGATATTTCTAGTTATATAGAAAATGGACTATTTTTTCCTATAACATATAGATGCTGTTTAGAGGGGATGTATAGTGCTAGTATAAGTGATATGATGGTCTTCTCTTGTGCTCCTGAGGGAAAAAAGGAGATTTTTAGTTTTGAGGTGAAGATGATTTTGGAAACAGAAAAAAAAGAGAATCTTTGTTTTATACTAGAGAAGGCATTCTTAAACAGTACCCCTAACAGATTATGGCCCATGTGCAGTGTTGGGAAAGCTGCTATGCTGGGTAGGATTTCACAGTTTGCAGAGGCACCTTTCAGGCTGCTGCAGTTATGTGGCATTGGAAGCTACCAGAGGACTGCTCCTCGTGTGACCATGTCTCCATGAGACTCAGAGAGACTAGATTCCTAAACGAACTGATGAAAGATTATTTTTTGAATGGCAAAACTGACTGAAGTTACAGGTTCTGTCTTTTCATGTTGTGTGTAGGAAAGTGAATACTTGTGGGGGGAGAGAAGGATGCTCTGAAAGTTCATTTGTTGTTTGTTTTTTTCTTATTTTCTTCTTTCTTAATGTCTGTAAATAAATTATGTTTTGTAGTTTCAAGGTAAGCCTGTTTTACTTTTTGAGTTCTCCTAGTCATATATAAAATTGCAAACACTAAGCCATCACATTATCTTTTTAATGTGGCCTATGCATTTCAATTGCCCTGTTGATCCAAAGGAGTTCTCATGCACACACAAACCCTAACTGCTTATCCAAGATGTCTAAGAGCCTTGTTTGTCAACATTCCTTTAAGCAGGGGCCATGCAGTACATTGCAGTGTACAAACTTTTACATCTGGTACGACTAAGGCATCTCCTAATTACCAGGATAGTTTGGAGTGGTTGTTTGTGTTTTTGTTTTAATCTTGGTCCTTTAAACAAAGTCTTCCACAACATCCCCCCAACCACAGCATCTCTAAGAGCTTACCACAGACCCAAGGTCATGCAGGGAGGTGATCATGCTCATGGACACTCTATCATTCCTTATTTCCTCTTTCATACTGCCTTATTCAATTTGATTTTTTAAATTTAGCAGCAAAGGAGCAAAAGAGTAATACCAACACAGCTGCCCTCTGCCTACCACATTGCTGATTTCCCTTGGAAGAGAGGGGCAAAAGCACAGAGGCAGAATGGTCCAAGGTCTACAGCAGCAGCAGAGAATTTGCATTCAACACTGCTGTGTAGCCAGCCATGCAGCAACAGCTCCGTACTGCCTCGGTGTGGGGATGTGTATGGAGAGTGCTTACCCTTCCCTGCCCTACATTCCCTTGTCCTCTATTAATGCCAGAGGGTCTGAACACAAGCAGCATCTCAGTAAAATGCTGCTGGTCCAGACAGTTGCCTTTGTGCATACAAGGTGTACATGGCAAGTCAGTCAGTGCCCATAAATTAGCAGACCTAAACCACCCAGGCTGGAGTTGGAATGCATAACTAAAGAGCCTTTGCAGCTAGGGAGAGCAGAGGAGAACCTTGAAGTATCAAAGGAAAAGCAGAATACATGATAATGATTTTATCTGTAATCCGGTCATGGCCAGGAGAAGGTTAGTGGCAAGCAAAGGTGAAATGTGTTTGTGAAGGGAGCAAAGGGCTGATGTAACTGTTGGGTAGCATCAACTTGGTAAGACTCAAGAGCAGAGAACTGGGGGATGGTGTGGGAGAACAGTGACAGTAAGCCCTGTCCTTAACATGGAAATGGCAGAAGTGGCACAGATGGAGATCTGAATTGTCTACACAAAGAAGTAAGGATCATCTTAGACAGTTATTAGTGAGAAAAAGCATGGCAAGCTCCACTCATCCCCTAAATACTAAGAGCAAGACAGGGAGAGCCAGTTAATTACAGTGCTACAAGACTGGACAATGAAGGATGTGATGCTGTGAATAGCAGAAGGATGCTTAAACACACCAGTGCCCTTGTGGTTCTGATGCCTCAGATTACAAGCAGAGGTAAAGCTGTGCCCTTAGGTATCAAATCAGAAGCATCCTTCTTTTCTCCACATGGTGACTGTTAGTTAAATAAAAACTGATCCTCTCTCAGAGAACAGTCAGACTAAAGATAAGTCTAGCAAAGCAAAAGGACAGGCACGAGTCAAACTAAAGGTAACAACCCTCACAGAAAGGACTTCAGCTTCGGAGAGCTTGCTGTCCTGGCTTTGCTGCACAGACTGCTGTGCAGCTACAGAACCTGTCAGGGCTGAAGTGCTCACTGCCATGCTGAGGAACTCCCTAAGCTCCTTTGGCAGCAACCTGACAACAAATAGCACAGTGCCTGGCACGAGAGTCTCCTGGCTGTGCTGTGGAGCTTCCAGAAACCTATCATGCCTTTAGCTGCTGTTAAGACAGGACTTGTGAATGAGGTACACCTAAGACATGACACACAACTAGCATACTGAAAGGACTGATTGCCCTATGCAAAGTCTGACTGAAGAGCATCGAGGCACCTGGTGGTAGAAATGCAAAGAAAAACACACAGAAGTTGCTAGGATTTTTCTGTAATACTTTTTTTAAAAAATATTTGTTGTGTGAACAAAACTGTCCCTCTGTATCAGGCTTTTCTTATTTAATATACCTTCAAATGAAAACTACTGGGAATGCAGAGTTACCAGTGAGAGATGAAGAAGCAATTTGAACTTGGTTCATAATTTCTCAGTGTTGGGGAATGTCCATGCTAATGCTCCATACAGATAACACACTGATCTGAATTATTTGCATTGGAAAATTTTAAGTAAATTAGATTAGATTATTTCTTGTCCATACATATTGTTTCCTAATAAGACTAAGGATAGTGGTGATACCTATATTGCTGAAATAAGGACTAACTTTGTACCAGTAGAGACTGAAGTGAATTCTAGTCAGCCCCAGAAGACTAACAGACTTAACATGCCAGTCTACAAATGTCCATTAAAGAGTGGTTTGTGATGTGAATCTGATATGCCCTGACAACATCTTAAGTCTGATGAATGTTTCTCTGTTAACAGATTCTGTATGAATCTGATGACCTGCCACTAATACTAATTTACTTGCAATATGTAAATTAACCTGATTTATAAACTAGCTGACAGATTCTTATACTTGACATGTATCATGGAATCAACCTTCAGTGGGGATGCCTCCAAGAAATTAAGTAACATTTATAAGAAAGGACTGAGAAACACCTTAGAGATTATGAGAAAAATCAACCAAAGTATATGTTTTATGTAAGCTAAAAAAGCTTAATATGATCTTGGAATGCAGAAATATGAGAATATTAGGTAATGGTTTCTCTCACTCTTCACAGGGGTGAAACCATTGTTAGATGCTCCTTATAGATTTTTCTACCCTCAAAAAAAGTTAAAAAAACAAAGAGAAAAATGAGTGATGATTCAAGGTACAGAAAAATACACCTTATGAAGACATCTCTGATTACTTTTATTTAACCAAGAAGTTGGGAGACAATACAATTTTGGTTTATAATTTCCAAGCCTGGGACAATTTCTGATATTGTATCAGCTATGCAAGGACTAGAATTTCCTTGCTGTAAGTATCAAAATCCTAGCAAATGATACAATGGTAAAAAAAGATTCACTTTAGCATTACTCGCTCCCAAAATGTCACTTGCATACGTATCTAAATTAACACCAATGGCTTCTGCTCTGTGAAAAAATTGTTTGTAACTTCCCTTTTCCACAGGAAAATTCTTCAATGCTTTTTGGGCTTACTGCATAGGATACTACATCAGTGGATCTGAGTGGCTTCTAGCAGTCTATAAAACCCTTGCCTTACATCCAACAGTCACAGGAGACAAGGAAATGCTCTTTACTTTGCTGATGCTGATCCTGAGTTTGTTGCGATTCACGTCTGTCTCTTCCCAAACTTCACCCTCGTTGAAAGCCGTGTTTGGAGCCTGACCAAGGCATTCCACTGGCCGACCTGACAGGATGGGAGGAGCATTCTCTTGATCACTCAAATGTTCACCCTGTAGGACATCCTCAGTGTTCTCACGGAGCAGGTCCCCAGGTACTGGAGTGACATTAACCACCCTATAAAAGAGACAAGAAGAAAGGTAAAATTACCAGTATATAAAGAAGGAAGACTATCACACTGCCCCACAGGAACTCCTCAGATTTCAGGGTATTACTAAGCTGAAATACAGACAGTCCCTGATACAACATCCTGAATCAGAACAGGATTCCATGTAATGAAAGTTACAAAGATGGTGGGATGGATCAGTGAAAGCCTCTTGGAACTCTTGATACATAGGCTAAAAACTTCTTCACAAGTGCCCATCACACAATATTGAGCTGTGAAGTAAAACTCTCCTTTTGCATGAGCAAATGGGGCTTACTAAGCCTTATAGTTTCTATATTCCATAATATTATTAGGGATTGTTGTTATCCCATAATGCCAGCCCCTCAAAAGCACCAAGAGAGACCAGTACACCAGGCCATATCAAACCTTTTCTATTTGGACTCATCTCTATCTCTGAGCATCAGTGTCTGTGTACTTCTCAGCAGCACATGAAACAGACTGTAAACAGGCTGAGAAGCTGTGCAGGAGATGGGAGCAGTGCATGCACTCAGCTCACTATCCACCACTACAGACAAATTAATATAAAAAAATGTCAGATCAAGTGGTACCTGCCATGCTGCTCCAACTTCCCACAATCATAATGGTCTTGAAATCTTAAAAAAAAAAGAACTGAGCTTGTTGTCCACTGTCTGATTGGTACAACTACAACACTCACCCAAACATGGCTGCTGTTTGCCTGGTGTTCTGCTGTGGTGGAGTTGAGGTGCTAGTGGACAACAAGATATCTGTACCAGCCTTCTCCCAGTCAAAGGCTTCATTTTCAGTGATGCCTCTTTCTTTCATGCTGTTCTCAAAAACCGACATGATTAGCTGGAACAGATGTACAAGAATAATTTCTGGTAAGTAGGTAAGAGTGGCTCTCATGAAAAATCTGAAGTATGTGCACGAGGACCAAGTGCATCTTATAATCTCCAGTTTGCCTATGAAACGTACTAAGAAACAAAAGCAAAACTTATAAAATTGCAACAGTTGTTTCTCAGGTTGGTTTCGGCTTCATAAGTGGAATTTCTTTAAATCTACAAAAGAAATGCATGCAACATTTTGACACTGATTCAATGAAATCTCGCAGTTAGCTTGTTACTCCAACTCCAAATCCATAATTTCAATTTAGCTTTCCTCTAGATTAGTACATTATGCAGAAGAGTACATTTGATATGCAGAGTTCAAGGGCTGCCAGAAGACACAAACAGAACAGGAAAAGGCAGTCCTAGGATGCAGACTTATTGCAGGGTCTGGCTCAAATATGGCTTAGTCAGGAGCCCTACGTTGTGCTTAATGTGTACAATGTGGCCTGACACACTTGGCTGCCTAGGAAAATAAAACTCTAAAAAGGATGATACAATTTCCTTTATAAGGTGGCAGGTACAAATGCTCATGCTGATGTTGTGCTTTATGCTTGTTGCTTTTCTAAGAACTGATATCCTTTAGGAGAGAATGAAACTACTGTCAATAGTTCTCCATGCACCAATGCCTTCATTAGCAGAGGAATCTGATTTTCTGCTGTCAAAAGGAAACTGGATGCTGTAGGCCAACAGAGCTGTGAGGTCCTATATTTCTAATAAAATTATTTAGCTAAATAATGCAGAACTGACAGGATTCAGCTGTCAGTTCCTCTCTATAGGGAGGGACAACATGATAGCAAATGCATCTGGCTTACGGTATAGAATCAACACTACGTTAGGAATAAAATTTAGCACGAGCAAACATCCTATTTGCAATTATATTCCAGTTCTGTTTATCAGTATGATCAGAAGGACAGGCAAGCCTGCTGTTCCCTACCTTCCAGCAAGTTGCAGTAAAATGCCTATTTGCAGCTTTCAGATAAGCCATCTTTTTCCTCCTTTTGATGACCCAGAACCCTAGAATCAGGTGCACACTCCTGTGGTGGCACTACATTTGATTAAGAGAATTTGCAGAGTTGGCTGTCAGTCAGGAAGGCACAGGAAGTTCTTAGGATTGTATTTGTTTTCTGAGTGCTACTTCGGAAATTATTACCGTCACCTTTTAGAAACTAATATCCTCACAAACTCAAAGACGCCTTGCAAGAACATTTGTAGAGAGATGCCCTTATAAAAACCATACTGGCTTCTGTTCATTAGATCATCCTCACTCATCTCTCCACTAATCCCAGTCTTATCACAGCTTTTGATTCTTTGTGATGAACATCTCAGTATCAGGGAGCAGTATCTTCTGAAGCTATTTAGAACTGTACTGCTTCTGCCACCTTCCTTTCTTTGACACTGAAGCAGTCTGAAGTAAGAAACCACACAAAATTAGATGTTCAGCTGCTTTATTCTTAGCACTCCTTCAAGGACCCACTCAGTCAAAATTTTTGTTACTTTCTGCTATAACTTATTCTGTAACTCTTGCACTTGACTTTGCAGGCCATTAGGGATTTTACAGCCCTTTACTATCCTCTCTGTAGGGTCTTTTTTCATGGCTGAAGGATACAGGCATCCTCATCTGCCATTATTCTCAATCTGTTTAATGGACTTACTGAGTGTTAGCTTTCTCTGAAACCTTTTATGCTTCTGATGAAAGGTCAAAGCTTTACAAGGAGAGAAGTGAGAAGTGGGGTGGAAAACTGCACAGAACAGTCCCAGCAACAGCCACTGCTCCTGGAAAGCCATGCAAAAAGTTACTGGATCCTGTCTAGGCATCCTCTGCCCGCAGACAGAATATTAAGAATCACAAGAGGTTCCACAGTCACTACAAGCCTCCCATGCTGAGTTTCCTTCTGCTGGGCAAGACAATGTGCAATTCCAACTCTGAGTATCACAACCACTAGTGGGATAAAGAAGAGGCCCAGTATGTTTCTCTGTTAAAGCTATTACTGTCCATGAGGACATAAAGCTTAATTGCACATTATGCAATTAAAGCATGCCATGTTTTGGGCTGATGGCCCAGAGAATGAGAGAGAAGCAGCCAAGAGGGCACAAATTACCCACTAAGCTGCCATGATATATCTTGTCAAGTGCCTCCTCCTGGCCAAGGCCCAGGAAAGGAACTGCAATCTGAAATATCACATGCAAAAGGTACCAAAACAGTTATGGATTGTCCAGGAACTCCAGCCTTGAATTCTTTGGGGCTTATCTAGGAAGATGGAATCTTTCAGCAGAAACTGTGGGCATAGCAAATTGCTCTTGCTCAAGTTTCTAATCTGCACTGTAATCTACACCACAGTATTTAAGAATAAATATCAGGCACACCTCTTCAGTGGCAGGAGTCCCCTTTTGATAAAGGAATGCTCCTGATTTATAACTCCTACAAGAATTTCTAGGGGGAAAAAGAATAGGACTGTGATGGAAGATATCTAGTAACTTGCTGCCCTGTTTTCAACTGGAATAGAGTTCATTTTATTCCCAATAGCTGGTGCAGTGCTGTGCTTTGCATTTAGGATGGGAACAGTGTTGATAACAGGCTGATGTTTTGGCTGTTGTTCAGTTGTGCCTACCATCATTCAAGGGCTTTAGAGTGACCCATGCTCTGCTGGTGGGAAGCTGCAGCAGAAGCTGAGAGGGAGCACAGCTGACCCAAATGGGCAAAAGGGATATTCCATACCATAGAGTGTCATGCCCAATATATAAATGGGGGAAGTTGGTTGGAAGGTACCAATTGCTGCCTGGGGACTGGCTGGGCAACAGGCAATTGTATTTTGTGTAATTTGCTTTTCTTGGGGTTTATTTTAATTTTTTCCTTAATTACAATTATTATTATATTCTACTTGTTTCAATTATTTCATGGTCCTTGTCTGAACCTGTGTGGTTTCTTTTTTTTTTTTTCTGATTTTCCTCCCCATCCCACTGTGCAAGGGTACAGTGAGTGAGCAGCTGCCTGATACACAGCTGCCAGCTGGAGCTAAACCACCACACTTGGTCAGCCTGAGAGAACTCAAGCCAGCACTGGTTGTTCAAAGGGAGTCCGTCCCAATTGCTCTGACAATATCTGGTATTGACTAAATCTAAAGATGTCCACATAGGAAATTTACCTTCCCACACCTGCTCAGGATGTGTACAGGACATCCTGTCCCATATGCCATGCTCTCATACAGTAACAGCTGGTGTGAACATTTTTCCTTGAGTGAAATGCAATTCTCAAGGCCCTAGCTGAGGGAATAGATTTCCAAGCAAAGGCATTAAAATCTCTATAATCTTCCAGGTACAAATTTCACTATTACTTCTCTGATACTCACTGCAGAAAGATCTTTGGGTAGAGAAGCCAGCCACTTCCCCAACCATACCTGAAACAACTCCTGTACCAGCTGGCCTGTATGCAAGTGTAATACAAAATATTTTCTACTACATCCTGTCTGCACTTTTCCAGGGAAGAGGCATGTCAAATGACTCTTGCTGTCAAATGAGTCAGAAAACCCCGAAGTGCTGCTCTAACACCCACATCCTCCTGCTGTGAAAGTGCTGAAAGTTTGATCCTAACCATGAACCAACACTGACAGCAATCCATTAAAGGCACAGACCTGACATCTGAGGCCACAAGCCCAAGAACTACAAAACCACAGGGTCTAAGATCCATCATCTGACAGCTCAAGTCTATTTTATTCTACTGTAATTTTCCTCTCCTCTGCTTAGGCAAGCTTGTGCCATCTATCCATCAGAGCAGTGCTCTCTGGTCACCCTTAGTCTCCAGTTACAGCCTGGTACATCTCTTGGAGAGATCATCTCAGGGGCCCAGAACTGTGATTAAATTGCCACTCAGCATGACATGTGCTTTGGAGAATCTAAAACTTCAAATTCAATTCAGATTTTTAAACATACCATGACTTTATATATTAGTAAACACACTTCCCCAGTTTCCTTCATTTCTCTGTGGGTCTGATACTGGTGACAAATTCAAATGGCCTCTGGCATAACTTTTAATATTTCAGAGTAATACATCCAGACAAATCAACAAATACATCTCTGAAGCTGAGATGCTTGGAGAATTTGCAGTCTGGAATAGGTCTCCAAGTCAAGCTAGAAGAGTCAGTGTTAAGTGGCAAGCTGCAGATGCCAGACTTTTGTGGGGAGTTCCCTTTTGGAGGCTTCTTGCCCAAGCTGCACCTGCAAGAAACTGAAGGCAAAAAGGCAATTCACAGCTTCAGTTAAACGCCCTGCGGTGAAAAAGCTGTTTGGGAGTTGTACTGCCTGAATTCTGTCTGGAAACATCTCCTTCCATTTCAGTCTCAAGGATGGCTTTGTGGTACCATTAGGACACAATTATTTTAAACTGGAATAGAATATAGGAGCACGTAGGTTCAAAAGCAGCTTTGGAAATCTCTAATCCAACCATCTGCTCAAAGCAGGGCAAATTAAAAGGCAGATCATATTTGTCATCCAGCCAATCTTTGGAAATCCCGAAGGATGGAAATCCCACAGCTTTTCTAAGTACTTGCTTTGTATACAAGAGCCCACACTGTGAAGTTTCCACCCTCCCTAGATTTAGTCACAATTTCTCTTGCTGCCTCTATTCTCCCACACTCCCACCTTGAGGCAGTGAAAGATTGCAATCAGATCCCCTCTTTGACTTCTCTACTCCAGGACAGACAAATGCAGCTCCCTCTGCATCTCATCAGTCCACTTCCATCTCTCTGTAACTCCCCCTCTTAGTGGCAAATGTTATTTTTCCACTGCACTATCCAGAAAGTATTTGCCTTTTCTTTTCCTTTAATTTTTTTAAAAATTGTGGTTGCTATGTTACAACATGTACATGGCTAAACCACAAAGGCACTGTTGGAGAGAGTTTGTTGGAACACCCTCCTACCACTTTCCCACTCATATGATAAACTATCAACAGGAGCAGGCACTCAGATAAGACTGCACTGATCTGCTTATAAAATAGTGTTTCCATCACTGTCTTTAATGTACAGAGAAAAACACTGGGATTAAAAAAAAGGCAACACAGAATCAAGTTGCTTCAGTTCTGTTGTGTTAGAGTTTCTCACATATAGGCTGACAGCAAACACTTAATGGGAGGAAAAATCCTACGTTAGATAAATATTAAAGAAAGAGATAATAATGGCCAAGGCCTGTATGAGTCTGCAAGAGATCAAAGGGGTTGGTGTGCACATTGAGCTGTCAGTGTAGGCTCTTAGACCTTGGCATGCTGTGCCAAAATTCTGTCACGTTTGGAGTACCCCAAAATTTTTGTGTCTTAATGAAAGCCAAAAGTACTGTGTTGTTTAGGAGGAATTAGCTGGTGAGGAGTCCAGGATTATTTTGGACAGGGTGGTGGAAGGAGATGAGGAAACTTTTGAGGTTTTGAAGAACTGTACAGTCTAGTCTCTTTCTCATGGTACTAGGACAGGTATTCCTCAGCCAGATATGAACACATTCATGGAAATGTTAAAAAATCTAAATGCCACACTAGAGTGCCATGCATCACACTGCTAACAAAGATAGGCTCCCACCTGATAGTCTGGCTTGGTGAAGTAGTCTAGGCTTGCAATGTGATCCAGGAAAAGGTGGAACTCTGAAGGCATGTGTTTTAGCAGCATTCGGTGTTCATACTTTTCTTTTATCATGCCAACCTGCTCCTGGGAAAAAACAAAACAAGGAGAAATTTCAGAGCCAAGAGTCTCTTCCATCTTATCATTCCTGGAACACAGACACGTCCTAGACCCAGCACAGGGTCTACACACTTCTCCTGTTTGCTGTCCAAGGCACAAGGAGGTTGAGCACTGCAGGCAGAGGTCAAAGGGGAATCTTCAGTCAGAAGCTTGCAGCACAGGTGACCTACTTCTTTCCAGGATTTTATTCTTTAGCACAAAGGATTTCCAAGACAACATGAACACTTGGCTTTATTCTGTTTAACTTTCTAATTTCAAATCCCATTTGACCTGTTTGGCACAGCAAGGCATTACCCTCCTGTCTTTCTAAAGGCTTCAGTCTTTCCACTTGTACTGTTTACTTTGGAAGAAAAAAGTAAAAAACCACTTGATCAAATATAATTAACAATGTGCATTAAAAAAAATGTCCAGTTACTCCAAATAAGAGAAGCCCACCCTGTGGATCAGAACCACAAAAGCAGGTTAGCATCTCACAGCAAGATCTGATAAAAAGGAGACTCTGGCTTGACTCCAGGAAAAAAGCTGCACTGAGCTGCAAGAGGAATAATGAAGAGTCATAATAATTAAAATGTAGCGCACTCTCTTAAGCACAGACACCAGTTTTCCTACCTTATCTTTGATCTTTCTCCATGGAAGCTGACCAACAGCAAACTCCACCAACATGTAAAAGAGGGACCACAGATCATCGTGTCTACCCATCTCCTGGAGAAAAGAGAGACCAAGACTGAGGAGCAAAGTTCCACACTGCTGAGGGGTCCAGGTGTACTCTCCAGATGAGCTACCTCATTTCAAAGGGCAGGAAGAAAAGCTTGCCCTTCAATACTTCCCATTCAATGATGAAAGAAGCCAAATTAAAGGCTAAAGATAACAATTTATTAATGGGAAACAGAATAACCTAGATTAATAAAACCCCCAAACTGGATATAGAACTTTTTTGTGTAAAAACATGTTTGTTGTTTTTAAGCCTAAATATCATTTGAATTTGCTCAAGGGTTTTTGCAAAAGACTCACCATCATGCACCACAGCAATTTACAGATTTATACCATTTCCACATACAATTCTCCTCCCAGGTTAGTGAATGGGAAATGGAAACATGGGGACAAAGGCCAAAATTGTCAAAGCACACGAATTCATTTTTGGTGCTTAACTTCCAATGTCTAGGATATGATTTCTCAAAATAGCCTGCATTATACAGCAATTTTTGTGTCTAAATATACATTCAGCTGATGCCAGCTACAGCTGGGCCTACTCAGCTCTTGCAAAAATTATGTCTCAGGTTTCTCTGCATCTCTCAAGAACCAGAAAGAATTCATGATGGCATTCAGCTGCCCTCCCTACATCACACTTTCCACCTTTTGTAGACAGTAACTTCCTCCTTCCCTAAAAAACCCTGACATTTCTTCTTATGTCACAAGTAATCCTACAATCTCATTCCAAGTAAGGCCAGAAACCTGGAGGTAATGCAGGAGGGCTGATAGTTTCCATCTGGCAGGGACTTAGCAGCAGAAATGCAGAAATTAGAACCACAGAAAATGCTAAGTTAGAAGTGACCCATCAGGATCATCGGGTCCAACTCCTGGTCCTGTGCAGGACACCCCAAGAATCACACCCTGTGTGCCTGAGAGTATTGCCCAAACTTACTGTTTACTGTCTGCAAAGGAACACTACTGAAACAGGAGAGAGGAGTGTTGAGAAGAATGTTAGATGAGCCTTCTAGAAGCATTTATAACAAAACAGGCCAGACACTAAGTAGATAATGGTTCTCTTCAGGAAAATAAACCCTAACTTTCACCAGGTGGCTCTTCTCCTGATGGCACAATGTTAATATCAAAAATTACAGATGAATAATAGATTTGGGGACCTGGCACTTGGCAATCCCTGGCTAAGTTCTGCTAGAAACAAGCAGCATGCAGCCTGGCACTTAACAAGATTTCCCCGTCAGTGTGGTTTACTTTTACCCTTAAAAAGTGTCTGGTGTCAATAATTACAATTTTTAAGTCTCCTAACTAGAGAGAAGCCAATAACTGAAGCATAATTTTGATTTTACAGTCAACAGTCTTAACTACCTAATATAAATCTTCTGATAGATATTAACTTCTGTAGATAACAACCCAGAACTCACACCTCTTGCTCCTTTGCTCCTGGAAACAGGTTTCTGAGGGGGAATTATCTTACTGGTAACTCCTTATAACTCCAAAATACTCACCCTGTTTTTGTGTGCATTCACAGAGGCATAGCGGACGGTTCCTCGGAAACCAGCAACGTTGCGAGGCTGGAGGGAGATGAGAAATATCTCAGAAACAGAGCAGATGACTGAATCCCCTGTGCAGCCAACTCCTGGGAACTTCTTGTCTAAACTGCTATTCTGTATGCACCCAAGGAATACAAGGCTCTTACTGCTGCCTTGTACTCTAGCTACGCAGAGAGCGTTCTCCGATTCTGCGTTTCTAGGAAAGCTCACTTTACAGAGAAGGCAAGGTGGTTACAGTGCTGTGTTAGAACAGTAATAGTCCAGGCATAGAGGTAGAGAACATTAACCAGGATGAGAGTTTCCTTTTTAAACTCCAGATCAAGGGAAAAAGCTAGTAAAGAAGTGCAAAACTGAGTCCTGAGTAACATGAGCTAAGCAACGCCCGAAGGTGGCTGGTTGGATGGAAATGGGGATCACCTACTCTGACAGATGACCACAAACGTTTGCTGACACTGCTGGTCAGCATCTTCTGGAAGACTTCAACAAATTATGAACCTCCGACTTTCACAGTTCTTGCTTTTTTCCAGATTCTTCCCAGTATGTCCTATCTTTATTTTCTCTTTCCCTGATTCTCTTTTTCATGTCCTTGGGAATTAAAAGCTTGCTACAGTGGGTGTGGAAAGGCAGTCCCTCCTGTGACTTATTCATCCCATCTGGAGGCTTTCTCTGCTTTGAGGTGTGAGCAACTCTTTCTACTGCTGCCTCCACAAGAACATTAGACCATATGAGTTCACTTCATGCAGATGTCATTCTGAAGTAACTTGCATTTAGATAATGACATCCACCAAATTCTCTTATTTGAACTAGAAGCACCAGAGTTAATGAGACTTAAGAGCAGTGCTTGCAAAATTCTTGTGGTAAACCAGGTTCAGGCCCAGACTTCTTCCATCATAAGGCTACTCCAGCAGAAAATCAAGCATATTAATAACAAGTTAATTGAGTAACTTGTCCCATTGAGGTCAGTGGATTCAGGTTTGTTCTTTCAGCTGTGCCTGTACTTTCAGAACTAGGCCTAAGACTCTGTACTTTTATTCTAGGGCACCCTTCCGTCACTTTAAATATGCACAATTCAGTTACTTCCTTTTGGATACAGGGAAGTTGCTCTGAATTTCAATATTCTCAGAAAGAATAAAATTTCAATCTTTTTTTAACAAGTTCACCAACACCATGTAACATACCCACACCTGTATGGTGTGCAATGCAGCTTTTCAGTTATTACTCTAAGCAAAAAAGAAAAGCTGCAAGCCTATCTTACAACTCTTTTATGCTAATCAAATACTGCGCAAAGAGAACCCATATGCATATCCCATGCACTTAATCCAGCACTTAATCTTGAAGTACACCGGCTTGAACTAAAAGATAGTTATTTAGCAGCAGGTAAGAGTAGAGAGATTATATTTGTGATCATGTGTCTCATTGCTCTCAGAACTGTGCAATTCAGGATTCCCACTGACAAACGACTGCAAAGTATTTTTTCAGAATTCCAGAGAATTCATTGATGTGAGTTCCTGAAAAGCAGAATACTGGCCACGGGAAAGTAGCCGTCACCATAAAATTTTTCTACACATTCAAAAGAAAGAGGACATTCCTCTTTTCCATTATGAAAGGAAAATAGTGTGTTTAGATACTTTTCATGAGCCATAAGGACGTATTGTGAAAATTCTAGCATGTAACCCGTAATGTTTTCAGAACAAAAAAAAAAAAATCAAAAAAAATCAAAAAAAATCATTTTTTGCAGTCCATGCAAGTTCTGATCCAAGTACCATGTCTGCTGGCTTCAGTATGTCAGCAATGTCTCTAAAAATTGTTTTAGATCAATACTTACTATTTCTGGCAGACAGGCTATCTATGCAGTCTTTAATTAGATCTTTTCTGAAACCAGTGCCAGGCAGTTTGCAAGCACTGGCTGCAAACCTCTCCTCTCTCAAGAGCAAAGCAAAAGCCAGTTTTTGGTGCAGGCCTTTAACCACGCATCTGTCCCACAGCCAACATGACCAGCTTCTCCCGAGCAGTCCCGCCCGGAACCCAAAGGGTTTTCCCTCCATTCTCTCTCACATGGGACCTCAGGGAAGGGAGAGTGCTGCAACTGAGCCCTTGCTTTGACAGGACCTTTAGAGTCCTTTGAACAAAGCAGGCAGATGCTAATTGTGTAACTAACAGCATCTTTTGCTCATAAAGGTTGTACCTCTTTTAACCATATTTCCCTGCCCTGCCAGTCACAAGGAATTGGTCACTGCAATCAACTATTTCCCAGGCTGTGGAGACAGCTTGTCTTCCATCCAAACAAACAGTTCCTCCCTGAGCATTTGTTTTAGCACATGCTGCATATGCAACTATTATTGACTTTTCTTCTGAATTCATAAACATTAGTTTTCCAGATGATTTCTTTACACACTTCATTTCTTCCAGTTAATAATCTTCAACCCACCACTGCACTGGCCAGCAGTGAAAAAGAGCCTGGATAAAGCCTTCTTGTTGGCCAGACCAGTCCACAGTTGATAGAGAATTGAAATTGCAACAGTTAGGAGCTTCAGACTACACAGTCACATCCAACTGATAATTCAACAGATTGGAATCCTCAAAACTGTGAATACAAAATAAGCTAGCAAGTTAAAACACAATTTTAAACCTACGTGATTTTTTTTTTACACACCAGTATTGCTATAAAAATGTTGTAAAGTGTATCTCTTCTTTCACTGATATTCTGTCTACCACAAAGCAAAAGTACTTTACTACACAGTGCCAATTTGTGTTAGAAGCTTAGTTTAAAATGAGTTTCAGCTTGTGAGAACGTGTTAGATCACTACCACAGAGCAAAACCTATACTCTATGTTCCTTTCACTGCATTAGCAATGTAGACTACCTCACAGACACAGAACTAGGCAACAAAATCCTGCATGAAGTGGATGCATTTTCCAAACTCTGCTCTTATACACTAATCGTTCTCCAGGTCAAACACAGGATCATTTGCATTTCAAGTGCCAACAGCATCTCCCTCATGATTTCCATGAAGTCTGTCTTTCCTGCACATTCCTCTTTTATTTGAGGAGTGCTTATACTTCCTCATTAATGTGAATCCCTGCTCCTCACACCATGTTCATTCATAGACATTAAAATTATTCCTTTTGCCTCACCAGCAAAAGGAAACTGGATATTCTGAGTGTCCCAGTTTCCAGCTGCCTTCCTAAAAACTTGTATTTGAATGCCAGTACTTTCCTCCTGCTGTTTCTTGTGACTATGGTAGCCCCATGACCATGACCCACTGGTTCCTCCCCAGCTTTCTGGAAGCCTGTGCAGACACCTCATGAGATGCACCACTTTTGGCCCTGGCAGGCCTGCTGTCATGTAGGATATGAACCTATCTCCTCTGGAATCAGGAAAAGGACTTTTAGCAATAAGAACATGAAAAAAAAGTTAGCACAGTCTGAAGACAAGGTGGTAATGAGAGAGGAGATGCCACAGATCATGGAAAGCATTTGGAGATATATCTTGGATAGAAATGACTTGTTGGAAAGGTTGTGGAAAGAAGGAAAATTTAAAGAAAGCTTTAACTGAACTAAAAGGAAGTATCCCTGTGACCTCTAGGAACCTTCTGCTTCTTCAGATAGGTTCCTGAGAGAGATGAAGGGATATGCCTCTCCACCTCTTCTGGTGGGGACACCTCTTATACACATTGTGACCTTTTAATTTAAACAAACATTTTGTAGAGCCATTAATGACTTCATCATATTTTATGCCCATAGGGAGTCAGAAATGACTAGAGGAAGCTGGAGACAAAAGTAAGATGAGAAAACTCCTGTTCCCTTGCCTCTGAAACCACAGAATTGACAAAATCAGTCTGGCACCACCCAAATATCTGCCAGCCCCTCACGCAGAATCCCAAGTGTTCTAGGCCTTTGCATCACATGTAGGTAGCTGTCACAATCCTGCTGAAAAAAACAAACAGATCATGTGGGGAAAAAAGAAAACCAGGTGTAATTTGGACTTCCATATATAACAAAAGCACAAACCAAAATGAAAACCCAGAAGCATGGTGATGGCTCACTCACAACTCATAGCAGAGATGGTTACGAGCAGCGGATGGGAAGCCAACGCATCAAACACAGCCTCAAAAGAAGAGCCCAAAAGAACTGTAAAACAGAGAGAAACCCAAAGAAAAACATGATAAAAAAAACAACAAAATGAGAAAAAATTAAACAGAAATGAATTAAAAAACAATCAATATTGTAACCCAACAGAAATCTGTGTCTTGTTTAGCTGTTGCCATCTCCCATCATTCTTCCCAGGGTTGTTGGCCCATCCCGTGCTGAGTTTCATTTAGACACAGAAGCCTTGCAGGAGCCTGTGTGATTTGTGAGTGCTCTGTAAGTGGTGAGAGGGGGCCCTCTAGGGAGGGCCTTCCCCTGCCTGCTCATCACACCTAATATCTGGAAAAACAAAGCTGAGAGCAGCCATGCAGACAGCCTTACCACAGGTCACTTGTAGGCTTCTGCTGTGGCTTCCCTTCCTGCAATTATCTGCTGTGTACACCTCCCTTCCTCCCCTAACCAAACTGATCTAATAGCCCACAAGGGAGTTTGCTCTCTCATCTCTTGCCCTTTTCATCCAGAGCATGTTCTAACATTAGAACATCAGTTTCTAAAAATCAACAGCAATGTCCCCTCTCCTATGTGAATTGTTACAGGTTCTCACCCAAGATATTTGGGGTTTTTTCTGCAACCACTACCTTGCTTTCTCACCATCAATCTCCACACAAACAGAGGCTTGCCAACTTTAGAGGTTTCACAGCTGCCAACTTCAGGCATGTTCCTTTTCCCTGGTGACTGCTGCTGTGCTCCACTGTCCATGGAGGGATGCAGAATGGTGGGTTGGGAGAGAGCAGGATGAAACTCAGTGCTGCTTTTAGGTCACGTGAGCAGTCATTGCATGGCACAGTAGAAAAATCTGAGGGACAGCCTCATCAGAGGCAAGAATTAATACTATATTATGTAACCTTAAAACTCAGTCTAGTGACTTGAGAAAGACCTTTACTGAGATACTTATTCCAGTAGAAATCAAGTAAAAAGCAATCCACACAATGGAGTTTCTTATTGGAGTCTCACTATTCCACTTTCCTAAAAACATGCAAATCCTAAGAATTCCATAATTTTTGCATGAAATTTCTTTTTGAGAAAGCTATTTAAGTCTCCTGCTATTCTTTCCAAATCAAAAGACACAAAGCAGTTAAAATGCCACTGTTGCTACTTTACTTTAGAAGAGTTCAAAACTTCCAATGAATTTAACATCGTTAAGGACCAAGATATTTTGTGTTTCTAAATAGCAAGCACATGATTCCTGCAGCTGATCTTTTGCTGGAGAACATCTTTCTCACAGTAAAAACAAAGAGTGAGTCTTTTCTTTCAGTCAAAAGCTTTTTTCAGTTGTAACCCTATTATTCTGTTATCATGATTTTTAACGAGAGATCTTTGGCCTCAGAGCTGCACTTGTTTCTTACATGCAAGGTCCCATAAGGTAACAAGCAGCACAGAATATCCCCACAGAAAATACAGAGTGCTAGGTAAGAAAGAAGTTTTTCACCTGCTGAAACAGACCAAGGGAACTACTGAAATAGAAATGTTTTGGAGTCACATCTCATTTGGGATTTAGAGCTCAAAATGCTCTCCTGGAACTAGATGGAGATGATGATTCTTTTCTATCAAAAGGAAGATGACAAAAGGTAGTTGTGGCAATCACTGATATGCAGCAAACTGAAGTTCAAACCTCCCCACCCTCTGAACAGACATAAAAACCACACCTCCCTCCTTCCAGAGTACACTCTCATCCCTAAGCCACAGGGTGCTTTGAGATGCAAGTTAGAACATACAGATTGGAAATGATACCTTTTGCAGAAAATACATGAATAATTATTACCAGGAGGGAGGAAGCGAATGACCTGGCAGCAGATGCACTTACCTGAGGGGAGATCTGACCTGCAATCCAACATTCACTCACCTAGGGAGCAAAGCCTCTGTTCCCTCATCACCAGCCACAGTAAGAGTTTTATATTTCTCCCTCCATTTCCAGTGGGAAGAGGAGTGTGAAGAATAATCAGAGCTTCAAGTGCAATAGCATCAACCAGAAGGAGTGATGCATTCAGATGTAATGTATACCCCCCCTGCAGCTTGGTAGTAAAAGCACTCAGAGATGGAAAATGGGATCTCAGACCCCTGCAGGTATATATAAAATTTGAGCCTGAGTTGTCCTTCCTTTTCCCCCATCCCTTTAGCAGCTGCTGTGTAAAATAAAACCAACAACAACCTGATGCAGATGATCTGAGGTCACCCTCTTTGACCCCAGGCTTTACCGTGAGGAAAGCAGAGAAACAGCCACATGTCGCAAGATACCAGATTCCCTGCTTGCTAAGAGAGTTTCAAATCCACCACCTAGGCTGCCTTCCATACATTAAATTTCAACAGCATTGGATTGCTGTAACTATGATGTTTTAAATCAGAACATCATCTCCCTTCTCAAGTCCAAATTTGCTACTCCTGCAATGAAAGTAACGAGAACCTTCATGTAATTTTTCTATTTGTCTAACTAACCCAATCCCAGTGAAACTGCATTTCTATTATATATTAAATGTGCAATGTTTTTAAGACCCAAGTCCATTATTTTTCCTTATCCCTGAACAAACATGACTGCACTGTTTTCAGCCTTTCCTTTTTACAATACAAAGTTTGAGACAAAAATTATGTTCCCTCCTAAGCTAATATAGTAATACAGCTCCACAAATCTGTTATTCTAGTCCAAAATGTTCATTCCTTACATAATACTACAGATTTACACGTATTTCAAGTACAAAACAAGTAAAAAGCTACTGGGCTTCTACATCTGAATATCTGGGGTATTAGGATGTAGAAGTTCCTGTCCTCTGTGTTATTTTATAGCTCATTTTCCAGTGGGGGGGAAAACTACTTAGTAGAAAAACAAGGCATCATCTCCTACTCTAATACCTTGCTCACTACAGCGAAGTTTATTTTTAACACTATGCACAGACATTTGGAAAATAAATACCTTTTTCTCAATTAGCTGACACATTTCTTCAGCCTTCCTCATGCTCTTCTGCACAGGCTGTGCACTGTCCTGCCTACACCGTCATCCCTGTGCCCACTGACTCCCAGAGCCGCCCTCGTGCATGTGCAGCCTCTCCAGCAAGGCACTGCAAACTACTGCAGTGCAGTCTGAGCCACAAGGAGATCGAGATCTAATCAATGGGCTGCAGCTGACTAAGCTAAAATAAAATGCTTGTTGAGCAGAACAGTCCACTGTCCTATCCTGCAACTGGAGAGAGGCTTCAGGAGAAACATAGCCTCTATTTTCAAATAAGATCAAGCTGCTACACCTTTGAATGCTTTCAATGAATATTTGTGGAGCCACAGGGAATACATTTCTGAAGTCAGGGTACCACAGACAGAGGAAGGGCACAATGCTTTCTGTACTACATGTGACAAAGCAGGAAGAGCTGAGCAGTGATCAAGTTCTTGTCCAAAACCTGACCTACATTAGCACAGAAGACCTTCATGACTCAGAACACCTCCATTACATAAGCATATGTTGTTCATCATCTGCATAACAATGTTTATGTTCATTTCCCCCTTCAAGTTCACATTTTATTCTCAACCTTAGCTCTCAATAGCAAATAGATTATGCTAGTCCAGCTCTCTGCTATAAAAACTAATGCAAGATAAAAAATTTGATTTATGCACATTTTAAAGAAGAGAATTATGCATATTTAAAAAAACTTCAAAATTTTCTCAGTTCATTCCCCAGTTGCTTAGTTCTGCTGTCTTAACACCGACTACTGATACTGCTGCATGGCAAAGGTGGGTTGTACAACCAAGATGTCACGGTGAATAAAACTGCTCATGTCTCTATCTGAGCCACAGCAGAAGGTTACATCTAGGGGAAATAACAGGTAAATCCCTAAAAAAGATCACTGCATCCTGCAATGTAAAATTTGTTACAAAGATCTTGGGATTCTCCACAAAAGGGACTTTTTGGGTGGGAGGGAATAAGGGAAGGGGGGGAAATCAGGAAGAAAAAACTGGACTTATTCCTCAGAAGAGCATCCCCTGCAACTGCAAGCATTAGTATTTTAAGCAACTTGAATAAAATTCCTTTCATTCATCTTCTTACACATATTATAATCACAATCTTTTTAATCTCTCTTCACACAAGCCTGTCATTAGTGTCTTCTTAACACTGCTTAGATCTACAACACCTTCTTTGAAACTGGACAGGTGGTATGTTAAGCATCAGTTTACCTCATCTAGATTTGTACAGAGGCACTAAAAAGGTGGTGCAGTTTTCATCATCCTATTCCATATGGACCACAGCAATTGCATCACTGGCTCTATTCATCTCAGGCAACCTGTCTCCAGTCCTAAAGGAGATACTTCTGGATAACCTACAGGTCAGTTATGTGCAATACCTGGCAGTCTGGCACATGCAATAACAGCTTTTTAGAGGCATAACCTTGGTTCAGGCCCCACACACCAGAATGAAGAATTGATGCTCATCTAAAAAACAAAATCAGCAGAAACATAACTAGCTGGGATAGCTACCTTTCTAATTAGGCAAGGTCTACACAGGTTTTCTAAGAGAAAGTATTACTTCACCCACAGTTTCCTCTGCAGCATTTGTGCATATAGGCAAAGGCAAGCCAGCCCATACAGTACAGCTGAGTTTTCAAAAACATCCACCTCTTAAAAGGTCCACACTACAAGAAACTGCACTGCAAAATATGTTTCTCTCTCGTTTGAGTGGTGCCAAGTTGTCCTTTAAAGAGGCAATAAACAAGGAGTTTTGAAATCAGCCAAATTCAGAACATGATTTCTGTTATATCAAAGTTTAACTGCAAGGCTGGTTCTTAATGTTTAACAAAAACTTTGACATGAAAAGCATGAAAATTTTGATTTAATTTCCCCCTCACCTCTTTATGGCATTTGCAAGTAGCACAGTAAATTGGTAACTAACAGCTGTAGCACCTGAGACAGCACTTAACAAAGCAAGGGTGTGAGGAAGCCCAGGAATTTTGCTCAGGACAGTGTGAGCCTCACTGGGCTTGCAGTAATGGTGGTGACGGGCTACAGAGCCTGATCCCCTAAATGAACAGGATCAACAGAATCTTCACAGAGCCTCTGGAAGGGAAAATCAAGAACCCTGCAATGCAAGGAAAAAAGGGACAGCTAGTGGTAATGCTCAAAGGACTAACAGATGGATTCTCTCAAGAGAAGGGAAAGCTGGCAGCAGAAGGGAGTCCAGAAAGGACTGGAGCACCTGAGCTCTGGGAAGGGCTGAGGGAGCTGGGCCCCTGAGAGGGAAGCTCCTCAATGTCTGCCAGTGTCTGTCAGAGCTGGGCCCGTTCATCCTGGAGAGGAGACCCTGAGAGGGAAGCTCCTCAATGTCTGCCAGTGTCTGCAGGGAGGGTCACAGGGGGCAGAGCAGGCTCTGCTCGGCCCTGCCGGGCACTGGCACCAGGGACAGCCAGCAGGAGCTGAGGCTCAGCAAGTTCCACATGAACGTGAGGAAGAACTTCCTCCCTGTGCAGTGCCCGAGCCCTGGGGCTGCCCAGAGAGGCTCTGGGGTCTCCCTCTCTGGGGATGTTCCAGAAGCATCTGGATGCAACCCCGTGCCACGTGCTCTGGGATGACCCTGTTCGAGCAGGAAGGCTGGAGCAGATGCCCCACTGTGGTCCCTTCCAACTTCACCCATTCTGTGAATCTGTGTGTGATTCTTCTCTCCAACATTACATCAGTCACCCAAAGTCTCAGGTCCAAAAGCTTCCTCTCCTGCAGGAGTTCCTGCATCCTCACTTGACAGCATAATACAACAAATGCCAGAATGGGTGCAAGCATATTCAAATGCTTTATAGCTGTGCATATAATTAAGATATATTACCTAGAAAAGGGATGTTGGGAGACTCAGAGGCCTGCAGAAGGCCCTCTTTACTGTGACTAAGTAATTTTTCCACTGTCTTTTGTCAGAAAAAGTAAGTCTTGAGCACCAAAAGACATTACTAAGTTTAATGAACCAGGAATACTTTGTGAATTTATCACTGACAGCACACTGTAGTCCAGGACTACAAGTACACCCTTGAGAAATCAAAAATTTCAGGTCAAACATACCTTTCTGAATACAGATGACAGTTCTTAAACAGAATTTGCCATCTTTTAAACAGGAGAGACTGTGGCTTAGAGAGGCAGGGAGGAGCAGTAAGAAATCAGCATCTCCTCTAGCAGTTTGGGCAAGCTGCCTCGCTATTCCTTGTTCAGGAACTTGCCCTTGCAAGTGCTTGAAAACAAAACACACTGAAAATATTTTTTGTCCCCCTTGCTAGCCAAGATGTTGGTTGCGATCCAAATGCCAGAAATTCTGCTGGTAGCCAAAGCAAGATCCTTCAGCCAGGCCCTAAGCAGCACACCACAGACACCACATGGCTGCGTGACCAAGGCACATCTGCTCTGCCTGTCCAAAGGAGTAACTATCAAAGCCTGACTTCTACAACACACAAAGAAATATCAAATAACGAGACTGTTGAGAACAGCTGAGCTTCCCTGATTGCCAACAGAGGGAAGAAAGGTTGCTGATGCTTCCTTACACACCGTCTGGCGGAAAATGCAGTGCAATATAATAACCACAACAAAACAAATAGAACCACAAAACCTTTCCATTCCTAATAGGTTGCAGAAATGGAAAAATACTCCTTGAAATGTACTTACTGGTCGAACTTCCCCAGTAGTGTTGGTGTACTGGCGGGCCAGACCAAAGTCTAACATGTAGCACTTCCTGTATGTTGAAGGTAAGCGGCCCATGGCAAAGTTGGACTAGACAAAGAAGGAAAGAAAAAAAAGTCAGATTGATGTCAGCAGCTTGGGTAAGAGTGGCCAATTGTTAGCAAAATTTCATCATGTAGCTTCACATGCCTCTGTGGAAACAAGTCAAAGAGATTAATTTTCAGATGCACCTTAAACATCATGAGAACCACTGCCTTGATTAGAAGCTCACTTTGCAGAGAAGAGACTGTGGAGTCTCAAAATTGCTAGAATTGACATTGGCTTAGCTAAATTTCAGCTGCTCTGAGAAAGAACTACATTTGACACCATTAGCTCTGCAGTGGGAGCTCCATGACTTGCATAACAGGCTGGAGTTCTTGTAGATAAATGCTGCTGTTCATGGTTCAGCTGCTAGCATGAATTATTCTGCCCTAACTCCCAGGATCCCAATTTACTGCATTGCATTGCCTAGATCTATCTGAACATTCAGGCATATAGAAACCACCAGGCTTGGCTCTTAGTAAATAAACCAATAACAAGCAAACAGAGCAGCTCCTTTTGTTAACCTCAATCCTAATGTTCTATTCTTTGCTATATGGGTGGCTGCTAAAGGATTAATAGCCAATCACATCAGTGACTGGTTTTCAGCTGAATCTGGTCAGCCAAAAGCAGCTGATTTTAAAAGGAGCAAATGAATTTGCTAGAAGGAAGTTGGTCTCAGGTACGGCATAGTTGCCAAGTTTTCAGGTCAAGTAGTGAAGAGGTATGGGAAGAAGACTAGCTTCCACAATGAGACTTGGAATTGCTGTGCTTTACCTAGGTAGATGAGCAACAATGTGACTGCACTTCTGACACTGGAAACCGCGCTCCAATTCTTTTGGCAAGCACTTATACAGGATTAAGGGCATGATTTAGCTAAGTCAAATACATGAATTAGTATTTCTTCAAGTGATGTGTCACAGAACACATTTGAACAACTTTTACAGCAATAATTGGCTGGGCTCCAAAGGACCGTGCAGAACTAGACTGCTTCATCATGGGATCTTGACTGGTGCAAGTATGACTGACAGCTACCAACCCACCATGGAGCAGCCTCTGCCAATAAAAGCTGGTTTGCTATGCACTTAAAGGAAGGACAATACTATATTACTATTCTGTACCTATAGAAAATAGCCAACATGTCAGACAGAGGGAGTGTGTGAGAAAGCCTGAATGTATCTGCTGAGACTGGCCCATACTCAAGACTGTCTTTATTGACTCAAGCAGAACAGATAGGCATAACACCAAAAGAAAAATTTCCAAAACAACATACAGGCTTGATATCACGATGCAGGAATCCCACAGAATGAATGGCTTCTATTGATTCCAGAATCTGTTTGCCCAATCGCAGCGTTGTGCTCAGTGTGAAAGTCCCTCTAGGCTGACTCCTTCTGAGATCCGCAAGATTTCGGCCCTGAAACAGTCAATAAAACACTTAAGCCATGACAGGAAAGCAGAGCCTTTCACAATTGTGAACTCTAACACACAACCCCAAAAAAGCAGACACTACTCGGAGAGGAGCTCACCTCATGTCTGCTGTATTTCTTGTATAAGATCTTCCAGTAGTTAATTTTGGCTTGTTAAGTGCTACACTTACTGATAAGAAGATACCAGATTGTTATCTTGGGAAGTCAGCTGGTCACTATTTGTGCATTAGGCACAGCATGGAGAGCAGTGCCTTGGACTGTAGAGACCCACATCTCCTTACTGTTAAGCTCAGACCATACAGAAGCTGATTTAAGAACAACCTCTGACTGTTCTCTGAGCCTTCTAAAGATTAAAGCAGTACAAATTTGATAAGCAGGTCATGATGCTGCAGTTTTGTCAGAAACTTCCCAGCACACACTGTCTGGTTCAGGCCCAAGCCAGCATTGTTGTGGCAATGCCACAATGGGGAAAGTTGTCCATCAAGAGACTCATACCCAAAATCAGGAGAGGAGGATTTTTCCACTGACTTAATATTTATCAAAACAAATTGTTAATTTATCTCCAGTTAATTAAATTTCTGAAGAAAAACAAAGGGCTACCAGCTATGCATGAGAACAAAGACAATTTAGGAAAAAAAAAAAGGACAGAGTAAATGCAAGAAAAATCCCAGTGTTCTTTGATGTCTGTCATCTCAGTTTTGTCTATACCTCTTCGGCTTTGTAAAGAGAAGCTACTAAAATGATTGTATTCCACTGCAGAGTGCTCTTCTAGCCCACAGAACTAATGCATTTACCAACTCATTAAAAACATTAGGAACAAGAGCATGCTGTTTCAGAGAACATTCACAAAGAACAAAAACCATAGGGACATGCTGTTCATTACTATGCTTTAGAATCTCTTGATTCTGCTTCTGTAAAGACATATATAGAAGATATCTAGCGTCTATGGAAGACATATGCTTATAATACAAGTCCACGTGAATTCAAGCAAAATCCCCTATAGCAAATACATAAAATATTCCAAACAGCTGAAGAGGAAACACAGATTGGTCTCCAAATGCCATCTCTTCATCCACTCATTTCCAGTTCTCAAGTTACTTACAGACATTAAGGTGCCAGCTGGCCCACGTAGCGTATGAGAAGTCTCTCAAACTGTTTTGAGCCATGTTTCACTTCAGGCTCTGGACCCTTGAAGAATCACACCTGATACAGGCCAGCTCAGAGCAGTCCATCCAGGTTTGCTCTACTTAACATGAACAAAATCAGAACCACCTCTCTAATGCTTATCCTCTTGAATTTCTGTGACTCTTTACTAGAGGCGGCACAGCTTTATCACTGCTGTTCTGAAACATCCAAGTTACTGAACTGACAGCAGATCTTGCTTTCCACTGTAAAGCTGTTCCTTGAACACCAGCTCTTATCCAATGGTAACATGGAAAGCAAGGCTCATTTTTTCCAGGGCTGCACACTGAAATGTGCTGTAAGTTTCCTCAGCTGCTACTACTACCAGGAAAAGACAAAATGAGCATTATTTTCCTAATAAACACCATCAGGCTGATTATGGAACAGTGCAGATGCAATGAGTTGCAAAGCTTGAGAGTGGAAGCCTCAGTCCTGGTGACTGAAGAGAAAGGGAGAACTGCAGTACACAACAGTCAGAGGGACAGTGATAACCATGTCTCAGCAAGTCTTCAAGTCGAAGGAGAATTTTAGCCTGAAGAGTATTGGCGCGGAACTAGCTAATGCCTTATGTATTCTCATCTTCATCTGCAAATAATGAAATTATTTTTAGCTCTGCTTACTCTATAAGCTCAGTCAAGAACAAACTAGAAAGGAAGAGAATCCATGCACAGAAAATTCTTTCCAAGCTAAAGTCCCTTTTATAAGGCTTGGTAAGAGCAGGCTTGGGAGGGTAGAGGCCTTGCTCTTCCATGAGCTCCAGGCTAGCCCTTTCACGAATCATATTCATACTCACACTGTGGCAGCCAGGGTTGTTTAGAGAGCAAAAGGATTTTTTTCTACCCATAACAGCAGTTGGGATGCCAATGGTACATAAAAGGCAAACCCAAGCACCTGGAGTTTACTGGCTTTATGCAACTACCTTGCAAAGCAGAACTACAAAAGAATCAGAAGTTTATTTTAAAGAAGTACTGGGATCTGCTGGTACCTGTTTTACTTCACCTACTGTCTAGCTGCACAGTCACCATGTGGTAGCTACCCAAGTATTTACCCTTACTGACTTGGTATCAGCAGTGTTCAAACAGGAGTGAATGCTTCCACAGCAGAAGCTGAGTTACTGCTGAGCTTGGGAGAGACAAGGGGAGCCAGCGATCACGGCCTTTCCCAGAGAAACTGTGCTGCTGCTGTGACGCCACTGCTCTCACTGAGCTCTGATACAAGACATTTTGAATGCTGCATCACAGCTCAGCAGGAGGCAATTCAAAGAGCTGCCACTGCTGCACAATGCTGTGGGCTGCTCCTGTGAGCATTCTGAATTGAGTGCTTCCCCCAGAAAATTGACAGAAAGACACCTTAAACAGAAAAGCAGAGCTATGAAATATTTTAGCACATATTGACAACTGGAGCCATCCCAAGGGATATCAGAGCAACACCAGCCCTTTCCACTGTCTTCCATTCCACACTGTGTATACAACCAAATCTTTGCACCAGTGCCTGGCCTTATTCTCTCCGTGTAAATCCTTCCCAGTGTTGCCATCTCTGTTGGACAGACAGGGGAGGTGAAGAACAGAACTCACCTGAAGCTGCATGACCACATAATTAAACTTTTCATTTCTTCCGCAGCCAATAAATCTGCAAACATGATCCTTTCCTGAAAAGAAACAAATTTACAGAATAGAACACAAAATAACTGTGATCATGAGGTTTAGAGAAATGGTTTCTGATTCAGGGCTGGTACCCATAAAGTGGTATCAGGTAAGGAGTTCTGCATAACAAACTGGGACTCACTGTGTGCCTGCAAATCTGTGAATCATGGCTGGGGTAAGTGAGTCCCACTTTGCTTTGTTTGCCTTTCAGAGCACCAGGGGATGGATATTGAGGCAAAAGCCAAAACACAGTTTCTAGTGACAATGCAAGCTATTATGCGGTAAAAAGGGTAAATTCTTTTTAAACCTTGCTTTAATTGTTTTAAATAATTGCAAAGCAGAGACACCATGTGCTTTCTGTCGCTACAAAACTACAGACAAGAGCATTAAAAACCAACCCTCTGACAGGGAGAACGTGCCCACCCAAATCACCAATTTCAGTGAAATGGGAGTGGTAGTATCCAATGATAGGACTTAAGACACATCCTTGCTAATTTCTTACTGTCTCTTCTGATTTTGAGCGTATTTATAATTTTTTTTTTTAGAAATCAGTTTCCTCCATAACACTATTGCTTTCTGGATCACAACATTTTACAGAAAGATAAAGCATTTTAGTTTGTATTATTTTTGAGAGTTGTTTGCTTGTTTAGGATAAGAATGTGTTTCTGCTTACCATAGTTTTAGAAAATGATGAATGACTGACAGTTCTTGATGACCTGCATCCCCAAACTGACTTGATTTTATACTAAAACCTCCTTTCCAGTCTAAAACAGGCTCAAACCTGACCTGTTGGGTTTGGGAATTTAGGCTCTCCATGGAACAGCTCTGCCATGCACTGTTTTGCAACACAAGCAACACCAGGAAAATAGGAGAAGAGATGAGGGAAAACTGTGCCCATTTCTTCATGGAACAAAAAGAATCTAACAGTGTAGAAAAGGCAGGCCACATTTAGAAGTGGTGCGCGTAGAGCCAGGCGCCATAAATGCCTGCATCAAACCCTCTGGGTCCCAGAGGCTTTCACTTATTTGCCATCTAAAGGAGGCACTAGATTACAACTGTTTGCTCTCCTGGAACACTTTATGCCATGCTGAAGCAGCAGATGGAGGCTGACAGTCAGGTGTGACTTTGGGATCCCTGTAGCTCAGTCCTGAGGCTGATCAGAATTATGAAGCACACAAGAACAATTGTGTTAATAATAACCTCCTGTGCAGACAGGATGATAGAACTGTCATTCCATCCATGAACTTCCCTTTAAGGCAGTAGAAAATAGCCCTCTCTTCTCATACATGCCCTCCTCAAGCATGGAGATCATAGCAGAAAGCAGCAAAACATTTTAAGCCAAAAAGAAAGAAGGGGGGATTTTTTTTTTCCAAGGTATATTTGGTATGGAAGCCTCACAACCATTTTACAGCACTAACTGCAAGATGACACTTGCTCCTTTGCTAGACTGCTCTGCTCAGCAGTCGCCCAGATATTCCAGAGGGTCACAAGTTTTACCACAGAAAATATGCTCTGTATCTGCATTTGTTTGTTACTAAAACAAAGCAAAGAACAGGGCTATAGATTATAAAGAGTTTTGGCCACTTAACTAACATTGGAGGAATACATCAGCCTGATGTTCATAAGCACTGACTTGAGAAAAGTTTCAGAGCATTTTATTTTATTCACAGGCATTTAGTTAAGGCAAAATTTTAATATTCAGCCATAGAAAAATATTATTCCTACTGCACTCTTAACTACAATGAATATAATAAAGTCCCATATGATATGGGGTAAGAAATATTTCAGTCACTGATATAGTCTTCACCATTCTTGTTCTGAAGAAACTTAAAAATTACAGTCAATAATTATGTTCTCATGTATAAAAACCCCTTCAACCCTTGGAGAGATATTCATGACCTTGTAGAGATATGATTAAAGTCCCCATTTGAATACTTTAAAACTTTCATTACATGAAAAGCTTTCATTACACAGCCCTTGAAAGAACCTAAATTATGATCCTTTTTTGAGTCTATTTTTTCACATGGATCAATTTCAAACTGGTGGATACCAATATTCATTCCAATCCTCTACTCATTTAAGTTTTTAAATATCCCTATAATAATTTCAATGCAGCAATGAAACAAATCAAATAAATACTAAGAAGGAAATATGCGACATTAGTGTTGCAACTTGAAGTTGTTTTTTTGTAACAAACACATATTTCCTGTTTTCACCCCTGCTTTCACCAGAAAAACCAGTAACCACTCTTCTCCACAAAGTTAAAAAATTTCATCTTTTAAGTTTATGCTAAAATTCTGTGATTCATCTCCATAGAGCATGTCTCACTCCTATCAGTTCACCCAAAACACTGAAGTAACGTTCTGCTGCACAAATTATCATAAATCTCATAGCAATTGTTACTCTTATTAACCTCACCTTACCAGTTCTTGCATTTTCCCCTGCACAAGACCAACACTGACACAACACCAGGAGTTCAGCAGTACCCACCAGGATGGTTGCAAGGAAAGGAAAAAGTAACATTAACAAAAGGTGCCTGAGAACTGGGTTTGTTCAGCCTTTAGGAAGGCAATAGAAGGGAAGCTATCTGCTGTTCCAAGACACCTAACACTACAGTGCCAAGAAGATGGAGCCTGACTTTCCTCCGAGCTTGTCCTGGTTTCAGCTGGGCTGGAGTTCACTTTACTCCTAGTAGCTGTTACAGTGCTGTGTGTTGTATTTAGGATGAGAACAGTGTTGACTACATATGAACATTTAGGCTGTTGCTTAATAGTCCCTACCCTAAGTCAAGGACTTTTCAGTGTTCCCCTGCTCTGCCAGTGAGGAGCTGCACAAGAAGCCAGGAGGGAGCTGAGAGATTGGAATGGTTGATGTCTCACAACATTTTTGGGGTGAATGTGTGTGGGGCAAGGGCAGGCTGGGGCCTTGCCCAACCTACTAGAGCCAGTATGCCAGCCTGGCAGTGCTGCCAATTGTCATACTGGAGAAAATGCCCCACACCTTATCCCTGGAGCCCCTAACACAGCTCCTGAGTGGCAAATGATGGGAAGGTTCTCTTTTTTCTTCCAATTCCCTCCTTTTGAGTAACTGAAAATCAAATGCACTTAGAGTTTGTGAAGTTGAGTGGGCTAAGTCAATGCTTTGAGAAGGGTTTTGTGTTGATTGAATGCTGCTCCTAACCTAACCTGCTTCTAACCTGCCAAAGTTCTCTGATTTTTTAAAGCTGCCAGTAAAGTCTGTTTTGTTGTTTTGAGATCATGTTGGTATTTCCCCTGTGTGTCTAACTCAAGAGTGCATGAACAACCATAAGCCCAGTTAAAAGCTTCATTGAGAGAGTTTTTTGGGGGCCTTGCAGGAGCACAGCTAGAACAACTGACCTGAAAGGGCCAAAGGGATACTGCTTACCATGGGATGTCATGCCCAGTATGACAGCTGGGGCCCCAGAGCACTGCTGGGAATGCGCTGGGCATCGCTCAGAGGGTGGTACATCGCTTGTACTTCTTGTGTTTTATTCTCCCCTTTCATTTTCCTATCTCCCTTTTCATTACTCCTGTTATTGTTCTTATTTCTATTAATAAACTGTTCTCCTCTCAGCCCATGGGATTTATATTTTTTAAGTCCTCCCCATCCCTTGGGGGCAGGGGTGCTGAGTGAGCAGCTGTGTGGTACTTAGTGCCAGCCAGGGTTAAACCATGACAGAGGTACACAGAGAGGCACTGGGCATGAGCTGCAATATGGGAAGTTCCTATCAGGTGTGATTTCTCTGTTCTTGCAGGAGGATGGTGAAACCCTGGAGCAGCAGCCCAGAGAGGCTGTGGGACGTCCACTTCTGGAGGTTATTCAAAACTTCACTGATAAAAGCCCAGAGCAACCAGATCTATTTACTTTCTGCTTGGAGCATAAGGTTGTACCAGAGACCTCCAGAGAGCCTCCCTGAGAGCCTGAATTTTCTTCTGGATCTGTGTCACACACTGGGAAAAGCCCAAGTGCTTAGGTCACTGAGTATAACAACTTGCTGGAGCACTTGGCATTGCTGCAGTCTCTGTGATATGCACAGCTCTGGACACATAGCCATACAATTGCTCTCACTGGTATTTGGAAAGCTGCAGCTGTTTCTCAATGCTCTACATTATAGTGTACATTTTACAGCTATCCTCTTCTTTATTTGCCTGTCAGGTTTATCAGCTTATCATAGGCATTGTATTGTGGGGGTAATGAATTCACTTCTATACAAATATTGTAAAGAAATGGAGGATTCATCAGGACTAGAAAACAAAATGAGAGTTATTTTCATCATCTTCTAACTTTACTTGGAAATGCTACCTTTAGCTTGGCAGAGCTGACTCACATAGACTTCTTTCCTCTGCAGTTACCAAGTTTCATCTCTGGCCAGACATACCAGCTGACTTCAGGGACTTGTCAACTCAGCTGGACAAAGGAGTTTTGAACATGAAAGAAGACAAATTCTGTGCTGGAAGTAAGGCTTAAATAAACACATTACTCAACAGTAATCAGCCAGGATTTAACCAACCATCTAAGCTTGCTAGTGCTTCTAAATCAATGAACTAATGGACATATAACTCAGCCGGTCACTGTCCCCTAATCAAAGTGTTAAAGGTAAAATTGCCTGACCTTGCATGGCATAATTTCCTCCAGTTGCCTCCCAAGACTTACAACTCAAAGAGAAGTAATTGGTAACAGATCCCACACAGGTCAAGGCACAATTCTGCTGGAGTAAAAATTTAACACAATCTCAAACAACACATGGTTTAAATCCTTTTTCAGCTGTACTGTGGACCTTCCCCTACCCAATGGCACCATAGTTAGCACAGAAACCGTGTGTACCAAATGCCAGTTCATTCAAACACTTCCACATGAAAAAATGCAGTGCTGAGTGGAAAGGCTCAAGTTACAGCAAGTCTGTGAATCTGCCACCCTGTGATGGCCTAAAAGCCTGACAAGAGCAAATTATTCTCCTTTCTAGTCTTTGCAGATAGCTTGCTTACATCCACATAGCAAAATGTTGCAGAAATTTATAAATTCTGTCTACAAAAGTAACAAACTGAATCACAGAGAGTTAAGGCACCATTTCAACAAAAAATCACACACATAAGAACAAAACCCCCTACAACTGGTAAGAACAGCGAGGCTCCTTTTCTTCTCTAGTATTCTGCTAGGAAACTCGTATCTGTCTAACCCCTGGCAATAAAGAGAGAATGAGGAGTACAGACTTGCTTTACTATCTGCTGTAACAAACTCAAAAACTACACTGCCTGTGACCAGGCTGCATCTTGCAGAACTACTCAATATGCAGAAGATCTCTGCACTGCAGAATAATATTAATCAGAGTCCTACACAATGAAACTGGTTACACTGGAAAGAAGGCATTTACAAAGAAAACAACACACTGAAGAGAGCTTAGCAATATCTGGCAGCCGAGTGAGATCAAAAGCAAATACTTGGGGCCTTGCAGCCTCACACCAGGGCAACACTTGCCACTGCAGAACATAGAACAGTGCTCAGCACCAGAATAATCAGGCCATTTTAAATAACAATCTGCTAGGCTGCTCCAAAGAATCCCAGCAAAGGAGACAATGTTGTGGCCACATCCGTATTTCGAGAGCCTGTGGACCAGAAGGCATACAAAGTGATCTCCTTGTGAGAGACCCTTGTGCAGTGCTCTGGTCTCACAGGTCCCCAGGGTGCTCCCAGAGACACCTATAAAGAAGTGGATAAGGACAGGGAGAACACTTTTGAATTAAAAGCATATACTTCTGAGCCTCATATAGCCCCAGGTGAGCATCTAGAGAGAACACAATTCCTCGTTTGGCACCTAAGTCTTCCACACCTCTCTCTGCAGCAGCCCACTGGATTTAATCAGGGATACTGGTTTGCAATTTCTGCAATTAAAGTTGCTGTTAGAAAGGCAGACTGACAGCAACAGCCCAAGCCAAGCACCTCAAAAGCTATACCAAAGCTGTTCTCACAGAGATTTTGATTAACCTCAAAGATCTCACTGATAGAAAGTTGAGTCTGGGTAGTGCTGATACTCCATTGCACCTGAATTTGCTCCACAGCAAATCCAGAAACAAAAAAAAAAAAAATAAAAAAAAGAGACCAGGCAGGTTGCTGTCCATTTATATTTCAACAGGTTACAAAAACATTGAAGAGATGAAAAAACATCTGCTCATCCAGATGTGATAGTACTCTCCCTTCCATATGTTCAATGGTAGGAAACCATCACATTTTTCTCCTCATGATTCAAAAAAAACAGGAACCTCAGAGTCTTCAGAGTCTTGGTTCATAAAAGCACTGAGGTTTTAAAGAAAGCCCCCATACTGCCTTAATCACCACAACTACCACGTGCCAGTGTTCCAGAGCAGCTTCAGGTCATGTAAGGTTTTCTCTGAGCAAACGGACCATAAAATCATATTTCAGGAGCACACTAAGTAGTCCCCAAATCCTAAATGAGAGACCAAACCAACAAATGCATCCTCAGACAGGAGGGCAGATTAGAACTAACCCAAAGCAAATTCCCCCAAATCCATGAAGTTTATAGTATAAAACCCCCAAGCCATATCTGCTGGAGATGCATAGGCATGAGCAACTGCTGCTACCCACTGACCACTAATGGAGACATTGCTTCAGAGGCTGAAACCCAGAAAAGCCAGCCAAAACCTTTCTTGCTCTCTGGACATGCACATTACTCCTTCATTTACCCATACAGATCTTCTTTCCATTTACTTTTTAACATATGTGATCCAAAGGCTTGTCTACATAGGGTACAATTAAACCAGCAACCTCCTCTGCTGGAGACAATCTGCAGGAAGTGTTTTGCCAGCGCAGCTTAGACTTGGTTTCAAACTGCTTGACTGCAAAGTCTAAAATCCTATACATTAAAATTGTGTGCAAATGGTACAATCACACACCCCCCTCACTTAAAGATAGTTTTACACTAGTGTTTAAGGTAATAAATCAAGACTTGGCACAAAAAGAGCATTCTGACAGAGAAGCTGTATTCATGCACAAGTTCACTGTGAAGATGTGCCCAAAATATCCCTGAAATGGTTTCTGAATTTGTGATTGGTATTATTTTCAACCCTAGGAGTATAACTCTCTACTAGCTTTTCTAGGAGTAACAAGACAATGTATGGCAAACACAATGATTAAAACAAAAAGCTACCTTGTGGTGCTCTGATTAGAATTGGCCAAATAGAGTAGCACCAGACAGAAGGTCCTGAGCCCTACAAGTCCAGCCTGAACAAGGAAATATTCTACAGCAACTTTGTGGGACCAGAAGATTTTGACTAAAAGTCTATGGAAGGCAAAAAAGAGACAAATGTTGCTAAAAACTTCTTGGGTAAAGGTGCAACAACAGGACAACTGAGAGCTTCAGCTCATCACCTGATGGAGCAAGAAACTCTATAAGCTGACTTCTCAACTGTGCGTCATCCAAAGCATAAAAGGGCCCCATTGCTGATGCTTCACAGATCCAAGACAGTGAACAGAATTGGAAGTTTGGTCAGAAGACAATTTATGATTCCTGCAAGTAACAATGCAGGTTAGAAGGAATTTTGCCTTTGGGAAATATATCAATATGTAAACAGATGTAGAAAACACACTATACATCTAAAATATTCAAATCAAGTACGAGCAGAACAAAATGACTACAGAGCAGCTGAGAGATACTGATGTGGCAGTGATCACACACAGCCAAGCTCAAGTATCTCAGAACCTTCTGTGTTGAAAACAACCTCTTGAGGTCATCCATTCCACACCCCTGTTCAAGCAGAGACAGCTAGAGCAGCTTGTCCATGGTCACATCCAGCTGGGTGTTCAGGATCTCCAACCATCTCTCAGGGTAACTGTTCCAGCACATGACCAGCCTCACAGAACACAACACACGGTATTTATTTAAAGGTACAGAGACTCTCTAGAAGAGGCAGCACCTGATTGGTTACCCAGCTGTTCTGTGCTGTTTGCAAGTGCAGGAAGGACATTGCTGGGGTCCTCAGAGTCTTGGTTCATAAAAGCACTGAACCTGGGTTTCCTCTGTGGCTATTCCACAAACTGTCCCAGAAGGCCTAACTGTTGGCAACAGCCTGCAGTCCACACCAACCTGGAGATACTGCACCCAAAGGCCAGGCTGTACCCAAACCAGGTCTGCAGGATGGGCCAATGGCCAACCTTCTCTATCCCAAATTCTGCCAAACTCTAGTGACTTGCAAGATTCTGATCACAAGCTTTGGAAAGAGGAGCAGCTCATTATTTCTTTAAGGTCAGTGTGGCACCTAAATAAACAATAAAGCTGCACGATTTAAGAGGGTCTGCAATTTTCAATTCTACCAGAAAAGTACAGATGAATTATAGACAACATTGCTCCCTTGCTTTTCATCTGTAAATCCATGAACTGACTGTATCACCTCTGGTAATACCAAAAACTTACTCCACCCACCAACTGTTGGAAAAAGGCAGCATCTCCCTTTCTGAAAAGTTTCTCACCTCTTTGCAACACTCACAGTGAAAACATACACACTAAGTAATTCCCCATGCTCTCAACAAAATTTCTTATTTTAAATTTAGCATTTATTTCAGTAAAGCATTTGGGGAATTAACCTTCAACAACAACAACAAGCAGCTAAATTCCTCACAGAACAGCTTGATTTGTAAAAACATGGCTGAAGGAATTTGTCATTTACATGCAAGATAGCTGATGCCAGCCAATTCTGCTTCTTCTGTCTTTCTCTCCCTTCCCTGAATATTTACTAACTGCTTTGCCAAGGGGCTTTTCCTAGTTCCATATACCACCTCTCCCCAGTTACTAGCATCATCCTGTACACAAATGTGGATGTTTTCTCAAGCATTTGGTATTCTCAATCTTCCAGAAATAAACACAAGTATTAGTCAACACCTTGCATGTTTTCTGATGCTAGTCCCAGTTTAGTGATTTCAGGTCATGCTTTTCAAGCATTCCCTGCCCTGGATGCAGCACTTATTGGCACTGGACAGCATTGTCTCGTGGTACTCTGAAATTCATCATTCCACAGTCATGCCCTCACTCAATTCAGAGCAGTTTCAAGTGTACAACCAACCAACCAAAAAAATCTCAACCACAGCCTTGCTTGCCCTCATTGCAGTGTGTTCAGACCTCAGACACCGGTTCTGCTGTTCTCTGGGAGCTTGTGTGTCCAGGCCTTTCACAGATCAACAAGCCTTCAGAATGACCTGGGCTGGTTTCTCCTTTACACAGCTCAGCTGCATCTTTTACAATACAGAGTATCCAAAAGAGGCCTTATCAGTCCTCCTCTTGAGAGAGCTAAAATGGGGAAAACCATTTGACCTTCAAAAATAATTCACTGGCTTTTACCTAGAGGCAATCTGTCACAAACATTGAGTAACTCATTTCACAAGGCCTGCAACAGTCTCACCCTTGAATTGAATCATCTCTCTGGACATTTGGTACAAAGGCAGAGGGATAGACTCATAGGACCACAACATTATCTCTGAAGGATGAGCCCTAGTGATAAGGATCTTACTGCTTCAGCAGGTGTTTCCCCAGCCCAAGTGGGGGAAAGAACATCCCTTCAAATGTATATTATACAATAACACAAACTGTACCTGGCAGTAGCTGGCTTTGCCTTAAAAAGGAAATCCATGCACAATGCCCTTCAGCCAACAACAGTTCTCAGTTCCTCAAATGTAGATTTAGAAATTCCTTGTTTACACCCCTCCATAACAACCTTTTTAGTGGAAGCCCCCCAGTTTCCCTACATTTCCTGTTGTCCACTTTTTGCACTCCTCTACTAGTCAACCATTTTACTTGGAGACTCCATCATGCTTCAGTACTCCTGGTCCTCTGGGAGACAACCTCATTTCTTAGACGCTGCTTCCTCTATTCCTTATTTTCTAATCACAGACCAGTGGACCAACAGTGCAGTCTAGGTCTACTCATTCTCCTTATATCTTGGCAGACAAAATAGTCCCTGCTGCTGGATCTCACTTGAGTTGCAGAACGTAACAACTTTTCTGAGCTGGATGACTTAATGTGACATCACATTTAGATGGAAGCTGAAGAGAAAACTTTTGAAACCATTCACAACTTTGGATTCTAATTGTTAACATGCACGGTGACTTGTAAGACTTCCAAAGGGCTTTTTTGCCTTACCTTGCAGCTTTTTCAGGACAGCCACTTCCATCTTGAGAACTTGCTTGGGCTGCTGAGCTGATTCCACCTTCAAGGCCACATTCTCACGGGTCAGCAAATCCATTGCCTCGTAGATCTCCCCAAAGCCACCTCCACCAATCTTCTTCAGCTGCAAAAGTACAAGGAGGTTTGGTACAACGTACACAAGAGGGACCAGCAAGCTGGCTCTCACAAACCCAGCTCCTCAACTGCGTAGGGAGAACAAGCTCAGCTCCCAATCTGTGCTGTGCCTGCATCCCTTCACTAAACAGCCTGGCAAAAGTCCAGCTACCCACTTGACTGTGCTATGTATAAATTCTTTGCTCTAACAACAAAGAACAAGCCTAGCAAGAAATGACAGGTGATACTTTTAAAAGCAAATGAAAATGCCTATTGCCTCCATGATGTTCTTGCCAAAATTCAAGGAAAGACCCTTCAAGGAGACAGCAGAACCACTGTCCAGACGATGGTAGGTGCAAACTGTCATTCCCCCCCAACAAATATGTCTCTGCAGTAAAACATAACCATGGTAGTTACATACATCTTTCAAGAAATACGTTAAACAAAGTACATTTCATTCAAAGGATTTTAAAAACAGAACAAAACATCCACTGGATTCTTTTACAAGATGCTTCACCTGGCTCTGCTAGTGAAGTTACTTCAGGGTCACATTTCAAAGAATTGCCAACAGCATTACCTCAAAATAGCTGTGTACATCAGTACAACTCCATTCTTTCTCAGTCTCTTTTTCTTTTTAGTTTGAAACCCAACCAAATTATGCTTTTTGTGTCTCTGAGCAAAATTAAAGACTGCTTCACAATAGGAACCCACGACTTCAGTTGACATAAACTCAAAGCTAAAGATGTCTAAGTTTCAGCTTATTTGATATGTACCTTCTAGAGAGAGATTGTCTGCCTGTTCTAGAGCAGCCTCTCGTTCAGAGAGCAAGTCAGGACCCTCTGCCTTTCCTAGAAGGTGATTCCTTGATCCTTCTTCTGCTAAGACATGACAGCATATGTACATATAGTTTTTATATATAATCATATATAGTCTGTATTATACAGACTCCTCATGTGTTGCAAGAGTCAAGGTCTATGCCAGGAAAATAATTTTATATTTGTTTCTCTTAGATATATTTAAAGCCTACTCTGCTGCCCAGGAAGAAATTCAGGTTTCCAGCAGAGATAGATCAGGGCTGCTTTGATGCACTTAGCACTTGTTCATTGAACCAAGCTGCAGCCCCTCCCTTCAGCATTTTGTGTGCCCTCTGTTAACAACTGCTCTGGAAGTCCTGAGTGCCACTTCTTTCCAACAGCAGGAGTAACACTTAGAAAGGAAAAGGCATTTCAGTCAGACAGAAAGTCAATCACTGATCTTACACAATGTTTTATGAGGTTTAGGTGATATTTTAGTTTCTTCTGTACTACCAAAGGCCTGTCCTGTTCATCTGTCCAGTCTGTTGCACAAAAGGCCCTGCCTACCAAGGGTGACAAATTTTTTTTCCTCCCAAAGGTGACACAAATAATTTGCTTTTCTGGCTCCCAGGTCAAGAAGAACAATTCCACATGAAGAAGGAAGTCTTTTCCATATTAACAGCTTGACAGCCAGCCTTGTCTCTGAAGCTATTACTTGATAACCCTTTCAAAGTTGCTGTCCAGAAAGACTTGTCATTTTTCCTCATGACCTTCCACTGGGCTAAACAGGCATATTCACACAGTAAACAGACCATAACTAGGTCACCACAGATTATTTGTAAATTATTACAGTGCAGCCCTACTTCCACTTGGACACTCACACTAAGTGAGCTGGCTGTTAAAAATTCTCTTTCAGAACAGTGCTACATTAAGCATAGCAACAACTTGTCTGCTAATACCTCAGGATTCAGTACACAAGATCTTCTGTCATCAGCTACATTAATGAAAAAGGGAAAGGGACAGTAGACGCTACAGAAGGCAAAAAGGTAAACTGGAATCTGGAGGGACTTTGAGGAAGATTGAAAAACTCTCAGGCAGAAAAGGGTGAAGATAACAAGCAAAAGTCAACAGTAAAGAATACAACACAGCATAGCTGGTACAGAGAAAAAAATATAGGCTACCCAAACATCTCATTGTGTAGGTGAATTCAAGAAATAGCTCTGGGGAGAAATACTGGTGAGCCAGCACAGGCACACATAATGGTCCTTTACCAGTCATTGGCCCTAACAAGAACAGCTCTGATGGTGCAACACAGTTGTAAAAATGCAAAGGTACCACAATACAAATGGAACAACACAGTGATATGACTAGGATAAGATCTGTAGGAAGGTCCAGTCATATATGATGCACAATATTGAACACCTTGCTCTAGAAGATCTCACAGTATTAGGAGTTGTTCATTTTAGGAGTAAAAAACTGATCAGGAATCTGGAAACTAAGGACAGGCTAGGACTGCTACCTCAGAAAAAGCAAAGGAATGTACACATCCAAGAAGCACGTTCAGGAAAAAAAGTACAATATTGAGACTGCACATCCAGTAAAACAGCCAAACTGGAGGACACAAAGGTCTGCAGAGAAACAAATGGGAGATCACATGAGATCAAAGCTTCTGCTGAATCAGAAAACTGATTTTATACACACATTCCAGCCAATGGAAGACTGTCAAAGCTGCCTTTGCTTCCTTGCATCCTTGCTCACACTCTTACTACTCTCTGGCATACTTTTCCCAGCAGACCAGATGGTACCATCTATTCAACATCACCACTAGCACCGCCATACATCTTGATTTTCCGGCAACATCCACAGGCCATGAGCAGCCATTTCCTCAGCTTTGTACCAGAGCAAGTTGTTGTCAGTCAAGGTCCCGACTGAGGTCAGGGGCTTTTGACACATCCATTGCCTCATTGTCTGGTGCTCCATAGGAGTTCCCTTTCTAGGCTGAACTTGGGACACCAGCCTTCTGGTGGACACAAAGGAGAGATGGACACATACCACTCAGAAAAACCCAAACCAGTAAAGAAACTTCAAACACAAAGTCAAGGAAGAGAATGAAACATCTCAGTAGAATCACCTAAGTGGCAATCATGAGTCATCAGCCCATGTTAAGCCTCACTGCCTCGGGATATTCTCTTTTATATTCAGCCCATTTATGGTTACAACAGGGGTACAGGCTGCCAACAACCAGCAGGATTCACTCCACCTAATTGCACGAGCCCCTGTGTGAGCTGGGTGTCCAGGGGTCTATTCCAGGCTGTGGAATCAAGTGAATAGTTCATCTGATCAAACAGGCAGGTAACTGGACAGGTAATCAGGAGTTCCACAGGACACACATGGCTCCCTTGGAATCTCCTTTAAATATTCTGAAATATTTTGGATTTATCCTGAAAAAAGACTCTTGTAGCACAATCTTCCAAACCTACTAAAAAAAAACCCCAAAACAACAACAGCAAGATGCAGCCTTCTCACTAAGAAAAAAATCAGTACTTTCAGACACAGTTCAAAAAACCAAGGCAACACACAACCCCAGCCAAAAATAGGCTTGAATACAAATTTAATCTTTTATTCCAGAAGCATCTACGACACCACTGCTCTAAACAAAGTCTGCCTTCCAAGGATATTATATAAAGACTAGACCTTCCCAGGATAACATTGCAGGATTAAGGCAGGAATGGTTTGGTGGCAATGTAGAGGAATATGTGCTCTAAATCCAGGGCAAAGGACAAAATGAAAAGCCAGCAACCTTTAGCAAACTCAGCTAGGGTCAAGGCTGTCCTCTACAGGCTTCAAAGATTTGACAAGGTCAAAGAGTGAGCACTGTGGCTCATCTTCTATAGTCAAGCCTGCAAATCCTGCAGCCCAACTCAATGGGCTTCTTGATCCAGAAATGACCAGCAGGCCTCATCTGAGTTAACAGCTGAGGAAGGGTTGACCTTTGTCCATCAAACTCTCCAGAGTCCACTGCGCTTGCTGAAGAGGACTGGATGCGATCTCGAGGGAAACAAACTCATGTAAAACAAGCATGAACTGAGAAGCCAATCAAGAACTCAGCCAGATACATCCTAAATCATCTGAAGATCTGTCAAAGACCACTTAAAGCAATTCAGAGTGAGACCAAGACAGGCCCCAAGTCTGACAAAGAACCTTGTTTGACCCAGGTTTCCTCTTGGAATCATAAAACAGCCTTTCTAAACAAGACAAGGTAAAAAATCCACAAAAGTTTTGTGGGGTTTCCAGCAAGGTTTCCAATTTAAACAGGAGAGCTTCAGATCAAGAAGCTCAGAAACCTGAAAGCAAACAAAACATGGATTGCACTCAACAAAAGAAGGTACACGTGTAAAAGAGACATCACTTGTGTTCAAAGCTCAGTGCAGAAGCTGCCAACTCTGCCTTGCTAATAAGTGTCGTTTATGTTGAGGGTAAAGTAAAAGGCATTTATGTGAAATAAAGAGATACATCAAAATTCAGCTTTAAAATCCATACCTAGTTCAAAGCAAGTACAAATTACATTTGACTTCGTTCCCTCCCCTGAACGAAGCTGTTCACATCATTCAGAACACACATGGATCAAGACCCTCTGGGGACCCAACAAAAGTCATGTGGTTTCAGCACTGTCTCAATTTCACCTAGTCAAAGCATCAAAAATATCTGCAAGTAAAGAATGATGACTAAAAAGAATACTTCTAAATCTACAAGTTTTGATAAAAACACTAAACACACCCTGTCGGTGTCTTTTTTAATAAATAAGACTAAAAATATTACTGCTGTCAGACAGCCAAACTTTACTGACTTCAAGAGACAGGAAAATGAACTACCTACCAACAGGCTAACTGCAGAGAACTACCATCTTCATTTGTCAAAGCTCTGTCAGCCAGCAGAAGGGAGGAAAGGAATTCAAGGAATACATTACACAAATCTAAAATTAGAAATCGGCTCAATAATGGAAGTACGCCAGCACTAAGAGCTACAAAGGTTCAAGCAGATGCCCAGCCAGAGACATTGGGAGGACAAATTACACAAAAAGACATTCTGGCAGTTGCACCCCAGCATTACAAGCATGTCACACCTGCCTGAGCAGGATCCATCACCCACAGCAAAGATTAGACCACACAGCTGGCACATTCTGGGTTAGATTCAGAAAGGTCTGTGACAAAAGGAAAAAATGCTATTCCTGATATTACAGCTGTATGCTCACTTTAAAAGGTACAGTCCCTTTTTCCTTGGTCCCTTGATCCTATACTGTCCATTTCCTTGGGCCACCAGAAGTATTTTCATAGCTTTTCCAGATTACTCCAAGCCCCCCACAGCTTGTGGTTCTGACTGGTCCCACAGCAGCTTAAAGCAAGGGGAAGGCACGGAAGGCCTGCCTAAAAGGAAAAGGTCTGCGCTTCACACTTCTTTTTTTGTGTGGGGGGGAATGACTGTTCAATGAAGGTTCACAATGCTCAAGTCAGCTAGGACATGGTCAAATTCCCAGCTCTACTTAAAGCTGGGAAAGGATTTTTCATTGCTATTTACAGCCTTTAGCAAGTCATGTCATTTCTCAGAGCCTTCAAGTGGGGAAATTACCTCACTGCAGTATTTAAGGCTACTGTGAGACATTATAAAGCATAAAAGGTTATTCCTCTAATTAGAGGTAGTTGTTGTTGACAATACAGCTGCACATTTCTATCTCTTCTAAGGCAGAGTTAGTGGGTAGAGCTTCTAGTGGCGCCCAGTCACACATTCATGCAACAATGAAGCACTGAATCCCACATTTAGTGCTTCTACCAACTCTAAAATTGGTTTGAAATGTTCCCTGTGAGCATCACTGAGCATATTTTAGACTTTATTTGGAGTTTTTGGTGCTTGTAAGAGTTCTGCTGTTGCCAAGAATGAAGTTACTTTGTTTAGAGTTCATTACAAAAATACTCCCATCATTTACAGAAGTTTTAGCACTCCTGTCTAGGAAGGAGAAACTCCAAGATCGACTAATAGGGAACGGTACAAGCTAAAATTAGCCAAGGTAAAGGAGAACAGAGAATCCCAGAACTGTTTAGGTTGGAAGAGACCCCTGGAGACCACCTAGTTCCCCTCTCTCATGACAGGATCACCTAGAGCTGGTGACACAAAAACAATAATCCATCCAGATGGGTTTGGAATGTCTGCAGAGAGGGAAACTCCACAATCTCCCCAGGCAGTCTGTTCCAATCCTCTGCCACCCTCAACATAAACGACTTTCTCCTCATGTTAAGGAGGAATGAGTATTAGCAATCATGCACCTGAAACAAAGGCATCAGGAGAGTGCTGAAATTTAGCCTGGCAAAAAACATGCACCAACCTGACCAAATTTCAGGCTCCGGGGAAATTTCCATTTGTGCAGAAGAGACAGATAAAAGCTGCAACCATTATTTTCCAAGACACTGGTAAGCACAGGGCATGTTTCAAATCCTGTGTCAGTTAACCTGCCTGTGGATCATCCCTCCAAAACAAGTACATGTGCTCCAGTCCAGAGCTGCAGGAGCACAGCAAAGCTTTCCTTCAGCTGTGACAGAAAGCTTTGGGAGGGGCAAAGGGGTTGTCTCCATCTTGGTGTCTAATCAGAGAGAAAACTCAGCTTCCCCATCTGCTCTCAAGAAGTCAGGAGAATGAAGAACAGTTTGAATTGCTTAAATATAAATAGGCTGTTCAGCAATAGGCCAGACAGAAAAGTGAATGCTGCAGAGAAAGCTGGAAAAAAGCAAAGAGAGACAGGCCATGGGGAACAACAAGAACAAGGCTGGGGTTAATGAAAGGATAACTTTTTGTCTGAAGTGGGTATTGAAAAATAAACCTATCAACAGCCTGGAACTGAAGTGAATTCAGAGTCCCAAGCCTCTTTGGTCCTCTGCTCTCTACATTTCACTGCAAAACTCACAGGGCCACTGTACCACAGCACAAGGAACAACTCAGTGCTACTACTGCAAATCACTTGTAGTTCAAACTAATGAGACTTCTGCTGGAATACCAGAGAGCGCTGGTATTCCCAGTTAAAGTTGAGACAACGGTATACATGGGATTTAAATGTTTTTTCAGCATTTTAAAAGCAAAGCCTGTCCAGCTCGCACAACAGATGAGACAAGAACTAAAATTCTTAACATATAATTTTAACAAGTATCCCAATAAATTTACACTGAAGTTGAACCAGTTAGTTAATCATGGACTTTCTGACTCTTGAAGTAGTTGACATTCCAACCCAAAACATTTGCTTTTACATTATTTTATTGTAATGCAATTTATTTATAGTCATGTCTGTAGAATTCTTTGCCACAGTAATTTGAAATCTAAGTTTCCTACTAAAACATTACTCAGTCTGCTGCAACAGTTCAATTCTACCTAAAACCCCTTGGCAGCTTTAGCCTTCTGAAAATGCCACTCTAAAACCCTTCTTCCCGCAGCATCTTGCTAACATGTCAAACCCTACCACTCCACTGCTGCCTGCCAGAGGCCAGGATTAAGTGGGGAAGTTGGTGTACTACAGGAGGAGGACGACTCTTTGGGCCATTAAAGCCAGAGCTACTCACCACTTTCCAGCGATCTTTGACCACGTAGTTGGTCGGGAGAATGTCGACCTGCTCCCCTCCACCACTCATGTTTGGTTCGTCCTTGATTACTGCTGCTAGGCACTGCATTTGCCAGCCAGAGAGGATTTCAGGAGCTCCCAGTTTAAATGAGCCATTTATCTGGGGGAAAAAAAAAGGGGCAGGGAGAATGAACGAGAAAATTATTACAGGTCACAGCGTAAGTACATGCTGCATTTCCACAGATCTTGTTTACAACTAAATCAGAACCAGCCTCTTGGGAAAGAAGGCAAACTCACCCTGCAAACACCTGAGCTCACTCTGTGCATAACCTGACAGACACAACCCTGCTCCAAGTCAGCATCAGCAGCACAAACAATCACCAGCTACACCGTGCAGGAGTGCAGGGCTTTGGGGCTTGACAATGCAATGAGAATCCAACACCAAAATGTTGCAAGGGCTCTTCTTGTTACCAGGAGAAGTCCTCTTGCTTCAGCAGAGCAGCTGCTACCTCAGCAGTTTTTATGGCTTGCATTGGATGACATCCAACACAAATCGGAAAGGTTTGCCAGGTATTGCATTCAATAAGCCTAAAAAGTTTGAATAGGGTAGAAGGACTGTACAGGGCCAGGGTTACAGACACTTCACTGTAATGAACAGCCAGGCAGAGCAGATGGGTAATGTCAAAACCAGGCTCCAGCTAGGTATAAATTAAGTCCTCCTCATACCCTACACACAGTGCTAAAGATCAAATTAAAATAGAGAGAGATAACTTGTGCCTGTGGTGTTCATCTTGCCCCTTTTTCCTGCCTTTATGTGGAGTTCCAGATAGCCTATGTTGATATTAATTTTAAGGGTCTTTTGTTATAAATCTTCTGCAAAAATGACTTTCAGAAACACATTAGCTTGTCTTTCCTAGAAGAAAATGAAAGAAACAGGCCTAATAAAAGATCTTGCTCAGATATTTTACTGGCTTTAGAAGTAGGCTGGATCTTTTACTAAGCATGGATCTTGGCAATTCTATTGTCATTCCCCAAAAATATGAATATTTTCCTTTCCAAATATGAGTGTTACAGTAGCACTCTGGTTGCAGACTTAGATTAACAACATAAATAATTTTTTACAAAATACTAGAGCTGGTCACTCAACCATCACATTCCCTCAGGTCCTAAAAAAGGGGAAAAAGTTACCAGTTAATTATGAGCTCAAGTAAAGAAAAGAACTTATTCCTTAGCAATAAAAGGACTGAGAGAGAAGGCTATGAAGTGGCCAGCATGTAGTGTGCACAAGGAAGCAGCAGACGGAAGTATGTCAAAAGTGCAAGACAAAGAATGATCAAACGAAACATGAAGAAAAGATCTCAAAGAGATCTTATAAAAATCTTCACAAAAGATTTCATTCCAGATATAGAAGATAACTACATGAAAAAAAAAGAGCAGCAGACTAACTCAGCAAGAGGTCTGCTGAGAAATGTTCAATCCCACATCTGCTAAAGGACAATCAAAATGACAGAAGAGCAATAAGAAAAAAATGGTTATTAAAGAGATTCAGAAGAAAGGTGCTGCTAAGTGTTCCGAATTCTCACTGAAAAGAGTCCTGCATCTGTATGGGGTAGCTGTGCTTTCAATCATCAGGTACTGAAATAAGAAACTGGAGACAGAAAGTACCTGCTGTGTTTGGCAGCACAACATTTGTGCCTCTTCTAAGGAGCAAGTGGAATGCCATTCCCATGTTCCTTTATGTTCACTTGAACTGGCCATCCCTAAGCTACCAGTGAGCACACAACCTCCCTGCACATCACCTCAGGAGGCACAGGACAGAGAACCCCCAGAAAAATCTCCCTTAACATTTGGCTTTTCTTCTGGTATTTGAAGGAAAGTTAGTTAATTATAGACTGCCCCAAACTTTTAACATTACAAACATCAACACAGAAATAAGTATCCTCTCCCTACTCTTGAAGGTCTCTTCTCATCACTTTAGTATGCACGTGCATAGTAAGATTTCAGCCTGGTGACTGTGGTGGAAAGTAATCCCAAGGAATAATATTAGAGGAGAGACTAAGTATGAAAGTCCACAAGCACTCATAGCCAGGCAAGGAACAACCACTTTCCCTGGTGCACTATTCCACTTTCCTTTATCAGAATTTTAATACATGTGTACAAAGATATCATGTCTATTATTTAAAGGAATCTGGCTTTGAAATAGATTAAAATCCTCCTGAGCAATAGCATGAGTAGCAGCCATTTGGCAACATGGAATACAGAACTAAGTTTACAGATATGCTCTGGTATCACCAGAGTAATGCAGCCAAAGCAATTGCCAATTTAATTATAGTCTGAAACAAATTTCAAGCTGTTTTAGATCACAGTAGCAGCACAAATCCAAACTTGATTCCTGAGGTAGTACAAATACTGCAGAAACATGCTCAGGTCTATGGGTCAAGCATTACCTACATCCATGGCAAGACATAACAGATTAACTTAAAACCCAGGAGGATCACAAGCAAAAGAAGGAATGAAGGCACCTCCACGCAGAAACCATCAGCACAGAAGGGAAGAGATGGTCAGTGGGAGAGTGGTAAGGCAGCACCTCTCCTCCCCTGTACACAGCAGAAAACATTTCTGCATGTTAAATGTTATCCAAGCATCTTCAACCAGACACCACACCACCCTCCTTATCTTTAAAATGTATCAACCATTGAATATAAAGAGACAATTTTAAGTACAGTGACTGTGAAAACAAGAACTTTCAGTTTGTCTTTTCCTATAGAATATGGACAGGATGTCAAGAAATTCTTGTACCCCTGTCCCATGAAGTTCAGCAAGCCTAAGATGCTCTAAAACTGCCTTCCTAGAAATGCCAAGTGAAGAACAAAGGAAAGCAACTGAGAAATAAACAGTGGCAACAGCAGGTCCAAATTCCACTTTTTGGCCAACCTCAGCATGAAGTGTGAAATCAGTTCTTCCATACTGATATTCCTTCAGCCAACTATATAAACTTTGCAAACATATCAACTTTATAGCATTATAAATTTAGTCTTGGCATTTATAATAAAAGAAATTAAAAACCCCATGTTCACCAGTTCACTGAAAACGGCAAGAGCAGCCTGAGGAGTCATTTTATATGCCTTTCCAGCCTTTATTCTCTATCCTAGACACCCATTCCTGGCCAAATTAGGTCAGGATACTGGCCTAGATGGACCTGTGGTATGACTAAGAATGACCCAACTTGTGTTTTGGTGAGGTACTTTCAGCAGAAGGACTGTATATATAATATCCATGTCTTCCTTAGCTCTTCATGGTTGGCAGAGAACAAAAAAACCCCAAATCAATAGGAAAAGTCTCATATACACAGCCCAACCACCTATCTTACAAGGTTCTCTTTCATGCAAGCAAAATTTTAAACGTCTTTATTGGAAAAAATATTTCCTCATTTTACAAGATTATAGCATTTTTAAAATTAAATTAATAAATACCAAGAACACCCTGTGGGAATTCCTAATGAATGTATGAGATCCTTACTATGTTGGCTTGCTTCAGTCCCAGTATACTAGAGCTGGAGTGCTCAAAACACAGCCACACTGTCACAAACATCAAGCTCAAAATCAGACATGAGGTGGTTATTAAACAGCAGAACAAAGCTATGCAATTCTGTCTCTCACCACCTTGCTAAGGGTCTTAATCTCACTCTGGAGGAACTGCAATATCCCACTTCATTTCAGGACAAATCCTTACCTCTGGAAGTCTATAAGTTAGAACCACTTAGACTGCTGTAACCAGTGACCCTCTTTACTTGATCAAATTTCCCACCATGAACCACCTCAGGAGCATGATCCACCTTAAGAGCAGATCCCACAGGTGTTACGGAACGTTGATGGAAACTACAGGGTTTTTTCTGTGAGACAAAATCGGGTAACTGAAAAATCAAAAGAACTAGCCTAATAAACTAAGTCTAGAAATCAGATCAACCTCCCTGTCCAACAGCTGCATGGGAGGAACAACCAAAAATTAGTTTTAAATAGAATTCAAGCATAACTTAGCTGTTCCCAACATGAACGAAACAGATAGGGTGGGGAATAAGATAAGAACACAACCAGAAGGACTGAGAATGCTTAGAGGTAAGAAACAAAAACCAGTGGAGTTTCCAGGTGCCACTGCTCAGCAGCACTGGGTCTCAGTCAATGGCAGCAGCAGCTGCATGGACTAAGTGCTCCTCACTGCTTTCCCAACATCATCTCCTTCCAACACATAATATCAACCATAAGAATGAAATCACTCACATTGAAACAAACAGAAAACCCTTACATCTTTGTACCATGCACTAGCATTCTGTTGTGAGGGCAGGAATGTATATAACAGCATAGCAAAAGAAATTGATTAAAAAAAACCACAGTGCACTGGACTAACAGCCCCTCAGCCCTGGAACTGCTGAACCATGCTCCCTGCAGAACTTGAAACAGCAATGTAAAACAAGCCCTACACTGTTAGGGTAGGTCTGACAGCAGGAGCTCATAAGGTTCTGAATTATTCCTTGAAGACATCTTCCTTCACTGCCTGCCCCTGCTGCAGCAAACCCTCCTTAGAGAGCAGGCTCAACTCCTATCAGCCGCAGCCTAAAGTCTCCTCCGTCACATACTCTTCTCAAAGGCAGGGAATGGCATCAGCCTTAGAAATTCTGGACTTGCTGTTCCCAGCAGTCCATTTTTCTGAAAATCAAAACACCTAAAGGTGAGGTTACAAGATGCTGGGACTGTTTTTCATCTTTGAATGGTTTATGACCCTTAAGGAGCGACTGGGAAAAACAACAACAAAAAAAAAGCTGCAATCAATCAAGGTCCATTTCCTCTGCTGACAGGAGGCTGCACTGAGCAGAACATATATATTTAACATGATAAAAGATGCACCTTGACAGCATTATTATGGCTACCCAGTTGCACAGCCAGCTGAATTATCACTGCCTGCACAGTGAAAGTAACAGCAGAGGACTAGAGGAACTCAAACACCACACTGCCAGAGACTGCAATCACACACACTATAGAGCAGGCAGACACACCAGTAATTTCTGTGCCAAACCCACCTATCTGCAGGGACAATCAGCACAGGTAATTATGACAACAAATCATTAGGAACGTACACCAGATAAGCACACCTACACTGCCAGGGATTTATATGATCCTAATCCTCCCCAAATACATCTCAGCAGTAAAGGCAAAACAATAGGGAGCAGGAGAATTTGAAAGGAAAGTCTATTATCTTCCACCAATCTCCTTGACAGAGTTGCTCCAAATTTGAAACAAGCAGAACATTAAATCCAGCTCCAAGAAATCCCTCTGATACCATAACCAGCTCAGCCTCCACTAATTTAACAGGCAAATATTATGGTTTGCTTACAATGAACATTTAACTGCAGCTTAAGTATCTGTACCTGCAAAATCAATATAAATCACTACTGAAAAGCTTGAGTAGTCTGCTGGCAGCCAAAACAAATATATCTGAATAAAAGCAAGAACTAAATAGAGGTTGCACTTATAGTATCAGACTCAACCTACACCTGACACACAGGGGTGTGTTGTCACCACCTGAGCCTGGGCCAGAGTGCGACCAGATGCTCAGGTAATTCACAATGTCCCACCAGGCACGTCCTCTCCCTCCTCTCTGCTTTTGGGCAGAGCCTGTTAGTCAACTTGCATCAAATGTGGCCACTCCAAGTCAGTCTTCAGAGCGGTCAACAGAGAAGGTCAAGACCTTCCTTGAGTCTTTATTCTTGGAGAACAGGATTTTATCTTGAAAAAACCACTCAGGCACACAGCAAACTGGTAACATCTGTTGCTCAATGGTCTTGTTATAACCTATTATATCACATTATTAAAGGGCCCACAGCCTGAAATCAATCATTTTAGGCCTCCATTCCAGAGAAAGGTGTGTTCATCTCACCCATTCAAAAAATTTTATGATAGATGCAGTCACCATAATCATCAAGTATCAAATAAACTTGCCAAAAAGTTATTTAGAGGTTAGGAATATAACAGTAAGTTCCTGATGAGAGATTTTGTGATTTAATTCAAATTCTGGAAGACAGGGTATTTCACTAGGAAAATACATGTAGTTATAGATTTGCCATGAAGACGTCATATTACCAAGCACTTTCATAATAAAAATTAGCATAAGTGGGGCAACTGCCACTTGCTGCACTGATGTCATATCAGACTAAATGGGACAAATTTTTTTCAGCCTTCAAGCCCAATGCTGATCACAACAGATATTCTATTTGTTATTACACAGAAGAGGTTTCCTAGGACTGACAAAAACATGACCACGCACACCAACTGTAAGTCACTTAAATCATCCCTCTACAGCCCTTCCATAACCATTTTCCCATTTTTGTAAGGAACTCTTCCCTCTAGTTGAAGCATGCTTAAGGCAGCAGATTCACCCTTCCTCTGCTGCCTGCAAATCTACAGTTTCATTCTCTAACCTGATTCCTTTTTAGTTTCCAGACAGCTAGCTAAGGAAACTTTCCTATCTGGCCATTCAGGAGCCACACTGTACCACTGGATTTCTGTACCCTTACAAAATGCAAATGGCCTACTTCCTCTGCACTACACACTCTCTTCCCTGCTGATATGAAAAATCCCCATTCTTTCCATAAGACTTTTGCTGTATGACCCAACTCAAAAGCACACCAAGAGTCCACACAGATGTCAGCTCATTTTCCTTTGAAAATTGTTGGTGCAGCAATGCTGTAACAACTCAAGCTGGTGCCTCTGAGGAAGAGCCTTCAACAAGGAAACCCTAGGATATTGCACCCTTGGAGTCTGTGTACTCCTTCCAGTGGAGATATTTAGCCTATGCAAGAACATCCTAGAAAAAGACACAAAAAAATCTTGTATGTGCAAGCATGGTCTGTTTAATTTCTTTCTGCACTGCTGTCCAAGTCAGCTTCCAAGGAACAAAGGTGTTACCAAGATCATGGAGAGCTTTGGAAGCTGATCAGGACTGTCTCTGTAAAAGCCATTTCTATATGTGCCAAGAACGCCATTAAGTTCACAACTATCAGCACCTGCCTGCACTCTCCCAGAACAGCAAACAACTGCCTCCCATCCAGGAGTTTTCCTATCAGAGGAGTCAAGCAGCTCTATGCCTGAGCTATGTGCCTTCCCCTTCTGCTAGTAGATTTTACACCAGCTTGTTGTGTGAGGAAAAAAACCCTAAAAAAACAACAAAACTCCCAATACAATCAAAAAACACACCAGTAACCCCCCCAACAAACTATAAAATGTGCTCTTCTGGGTTGCAGCAGCCCTCTAGTTAGAGGGGAGAAATGAGTTGAGACACAGACTTCCTTGTTTATCACAGCATGAAAATAGTCCTGGTTTTTTTGCTCTTTACAGCCCAGACTGTAAAGTCTCTAACCATTCACTGGCTCTGGCTGCAGCAGCTCCTGCTGGAGGCCTCCCTTGCAGCCTCTGATGCAGGTATCAGTTTGCAGACTCCGACTGCAGCTTTTACCTAGATAGACTATAACTGCAGGTTCCACCAGCAGCTCTAACTGCACACCCAGACTGACCTCAATCAGCGATGATTCTCTCGCCTCAGGATCATCATCATCATCTTCTGGATGGCTGGTTCCCTCTTCCTTAAGGTGCCTCCTCCTTTATGATTCTCCCCAGCTAAGCCACTCCCTTTTATCACACTTAGATTTGTTGGATACAGCTGTGACTCGTCAGGGGCGAGGCTGTATTGGGTAATTAACACAGCTGTTACTTATCAGGGACGAGGGGCACTGTATTCCCTTCTCCCATACTTCATTCATTGTCATAAACCACATTTATACTTTGATCCTTCATTTTCCAGTGCTATGCCAAGTAACTGGATTCTGAGAATTCCCTATTACAGAACTAATATGGTCAGAACTTGTTTCTATAAAAAGGCATCATGAACTTTATGCCATATTTTAATGTAAAAATGATTTTCTATTCATAGCTGTAGTAAAATACTGAAAAAGTAAATTTTGTATGTGACTTGGTCAATGCTCATAGCAATTTTTCAAACCTATCTCAACCTGCAATGAGTAATTGTGCATTCTGTGCTCAGCTTGCCAGAGTAAGCTGGCTCCTGGTGAATGTTTCTAATAATAAATACTCCACAGACAGAACAATTACTGGTTCAAGTCCAGCCTGGGATGTTTGGAAGGGGAAAAAAATGTATATAATCTCATTCCAATCAGAAACACAGGCAGCAAGGTTAAAGAAAATGTGTTTTGTAAAAGAAGCAACAAGAATACCAGAAATACCAGCTCCTGAACTGCCACCAGACTCGAATAAAGGCTGAAGGACCTAGGCAACCAGACAGCTCTGAGCCCTGGAAACCAAACAGCTCCTGTCATTTCCCTCAGACAACTGTCACAAGAATGACAAACTACTTGATTACCTGTTCTTTGCATTTCCACCCTTTACATTTTCTTTTTTGCCCTGTCGACTCAATGGACAAAGTCCCATAAGCCTCGTCTCTGTTTGAGAAGCAATCACTCCTTATTTCTTCACAGAAATGGGAAACAGCAGAAAGGAAAAAGTGCATCATCAACAAAATGCTTCTTAATACAACCAACCTCACGCTTACACAACTATGAATAAGCCATAGAGGTGATGCATACAGAGCAGAGCACTTCTAGAGAGATGCTCAAAAATAAAAGGGAGGCAATTCTGTCCTTGCCTACTGGTGAGAGACAGCAGAGTGCAGTAATCCATGCCTCATGGCTACTAAAAATCCTGGATCAGAAAAACAGGCTGGAAGGTGCCTTCCACCTGAAAACTGAACTCTCTAAAATGCATGGAACTTAGTTCAAAGAAACCCCAAAATGCAAGGGAATGTAGTGGAGAAGCACCTCCCTATCATGAAAATTTAAGAAACTGAAGGGCTCTGACATTCTAGCTCTAGTACCCTCTGCTAGAAGCTGAAGCCTGACAACTGCAGTTAAGTTTTTCATGGGTGTTTTCCTTAAGGAAGGGATCAGGAATAAGAGAAATGGTGTATTTTCTTTCCAGACCAAGGTTGGGCACCTCTAAAAAGGCATGCTTTAGCTACTGCCAATTTTACTAAAAGCAAAAACACACAAAAAACCCCACAAAACACCAACACTCACCCAAAAAATCACATTTTGAGTGCTTAGAGACTAATGAATGAAAGGTGAGAATTAATGGAAGCATTGTTACACCATATTACCTACATCCTACAGACCCTGATGCAGGAACCACAGTTTCACGTTCCTAATTAGCCAATCTAAAAATCTGCCTGAAACGAAGAGAAACAATTCCTCTCTCTCCTCCCAGCTCTGAACTCGTGTATGTTGGATTCTACCACGGGCCAGTGAGCCACCATAGATTCAGCGACCTGTACTAGCAGAAAAACTATTCCTCTTCCTAATAAATAAAGGGTATTTCCTTGGCTTCCTGAACTGGTTCACAGTAGGGTCAGTGAAATGCAAGTGGCAGCACAACAGAGGAGCAGTACCTCAGATCCATTTCAGCTTCAGCCAAGCTGTGCTCTGTCTGTCTCCACAGCAGGATGCTCTTGGCCTTCTGTGAGATCACAGGATTCAGTCCCTTCTGCTTAAAAACACTGGAGTAACTCTGCCTGAGGCCAACCTTTGCTTTCTCCCAAGGATAACAAAATTTAAAGAAATCAGTTAGTTTTGATAAATTACTTGCACAACTCCTAAACTAGTAAATTTTAGAAGTCTAATGCAGCTAGATTCAGTTTAAATAATTCAAGACATAATTAGACCACAAAGTCTAAGTTTCCTAATACAATGTCACCACAAAGGTGACTTCTATTCTCTGGCTGAGGCGCTACAGGAAGCAAACAAGCAACTTTCATGAAATGAGGGAAACAAGCCAGACAATTTATTGAAGCGTCCAATCAAGAAAAGCGCTGTGCTGCTGCCTCTATGAAGGTGAAAGTATCCAACAGCTACAGCATACCCTTGCTTCAGTGAGCAGAACAGCCACCAAGAATATCAGCTGCATGTCAAGAAGCTATAGACCAGTCAGGGGCAGGAGCAGCACAGCAGGTGCTGGGAGGCAGATTCTCACAAAGAACTACAAGACCAAGAAAAAAAGGGGCTGAATTTTAAAAGAAACATCACACACACACATATACACAGAAAGTGCAGTTTCAGGATTATGGGGTATTTAAATGTAACCCCAAAATACCGAAGAGATTCAACAGGTTTCAGAGGTATGGTAGGGAACAAGGCTGAATGGATTCCAGGGTGAACACGGAGCTACCCAGGCACATTCTCCAGTGCTCCATGGAAGAGGTACACAGAAAAAGGCCAGGTTGCTCTGGGGGAGAAAGTGTACTACATACTACAAAATAAACAGATTGACTCACAGAAGATAAATAAATACCTCTGTATCAAGGCTAAATGGAAAAAATGCCATAGTAAAGCTACCCTTTCAGACCAGAATAAAGCAGCAACAGTGATTTGCCATGTGAGAACAGATGGCCTGTGCCTTTAGGAAACAGGAGGCAACAGGGAACTTCAGTTTCCTCATGCAGATCAGGATATATTACCAAGATGAAATTTTAAATATAACTTACAAATAATTCCACTTTGTTGAATAGAAATATCTCTATGAAATGTATGTAAGTATGAAAGAATATATGAAAGAAATATATGTATTTATGTATGAAAGAAATGCATCACCTTTAAAAAGAAAGAAAGAAAGAAAAAAAGAAAAAGAAAATTCTTTGGCCGGTGCAACTTCTACTTCATTTTAATCCTGTCTTACTGTGCCAACTGAAGATTTTTAGAACAGAAGATATGTGCAGAAGAAGAAAACAGTACAAATTATTCCAAGTGATGATGCTTTTTTCTGATGATGTAAAAAAGATTAAGTAAATTCTTATGGATAAAATCTACATATTTTCTATCCATATGTGACTAGAGGCCACCCAGCCAGTCTGCTAAATGATGGACAGATAAGAAATGGAAAGACTGAAAGAAAGATCACAAAAAAGATGCCAAGGAGTTTTGGCTGCTGTTTATTTTGAAGAGCTCTGTAGAGGATCTGGAAAATCAGTCTTCCACAAAAGACATGTTCAGAAAAGATTAAAAATTAAACTAAGTGGCAGGCAGAAAGGAGAAGCCCTGATTTACAGATCTACTAGTATAGGCAAGGTGCTTTTAGGAAGACTCAATAAGCACATAGATATGTGTGGTATCAGGCCAAAGGCCTTGGAAATTAGGATGTTCCAGGATAAAACTAAAGTTTCTCTAAAACTAGTAAATGGCAAGAAGAGAGGAAAACACACAGGAATGCAGAGCTAGGTTTCGCACCAGAGTGCTCTTAGCACACAGGTCACACCTTGTGTACCTTGAAAATTACCCAGGCCAACAAATAAAAAGGCTGAAAAGCTGCATCCTGCACCACCAAGGGGATAAGGGGTGTAACCAGAGCAAGCACAGCGTGCCCGTCTTCTTAGCCTTTCCTTGAGCATCTCTCTTGGTAGAGAAAGGACTGGAGCAATCCAGGGCAGCTGAGTTTATGATCCTGTAACCAAAACCTTTTCACCAGACATCAGTGTCTCCCTTTGCCTTTTCCTGTCTGACTGGGAGGCCACCAAAGCTTTGTACAACATCTCCTGCTGCACGGACAGAGAGGAATCCACTTCCATCTGCCACAACTGATACCAGATTTCTTTCTGAAGGCTGAGATGCCTCATTTCTTCTAAGAGGAAATCTGTGCCCACAGGCATTCTCTGCTCTCCATTGCACCTATCCGGCTGGAGCCAGCCCAGGATCCAGTTTGTTCCTTTCATATTGCTCACCAAATTAAAGATGACACAGCTTGACACCAAAAGGAAAGGGTTTCCAAACACATCTTATTTGATTAGCTCTACAGTCAATCACACTGTCAACATCTTCCTTTTCAACTACAAAAAAAGATCCTTTCCCATGAGTGCAGCTCTCGAGTAGTGGGGAAGGCCCAACAGAAAACAGTGTGGGCCCAAGGGATTGTGAATCCCATGAAAAAAACCTACTGTGGCAGTTTTACATTTTCCCCATTGAGTCTTACACATTGATGTACCCAGCAGTCTCCAAAAAACAGAAAAGTTCATGCGAAAAACCACTTGATACACTAATGTCCAAGACACATTGCTATCGCTAGGTTATTTTCCATTTTTTGGAGATAACTGCTATGGCTCTCAACAGCGTGATCCACAGGCACTGGGCACTGTTGTGGAGAAGACCACGGCTTGGCCTGACCAACAAGGACTGCCACTGTCCAGTTCATAGCTGGGGAAACTCTCACACACAAGAGAGTCTCACTGTTCAGATGTACCGTGTAAAAGCCACACCATCTCCCTCACCTCTCATTCCTAAAGCTTCAATAAATACCCAAGAGATTCTCCCACTCTTCCTCTGGACTAGGCAGGGAGGTCTCATAGCTGGCCTTCCTTATTCCTCCCTCTCAAAGCAATCTTAACATTTATTCCAATGGGATTGTGTCCCACAATGACATTTAAGGGGATTTCATGATGTTTCAGAGGAATACCCACTTTTTTGTTATCTTTGGCAGAAGAAGGGAAGGGAAGCACTGGTTGTGGCCACTCTGTATCTTGCTCAGTAGACTAGCAGAGCTGGAAAAGTTTTTTAACAAATACTTCCACAATCACTCCAGCAAATATTTGGCTGTGCCTTGCAATGCTCAAAGTAGAAGATACCAATGAAGCCCATACATCTTTAAAAATTAAGTAAGTTTACAAATCCCTTGAAGATTTTATAAACACCTATTCCTCTAAAAGAACCTATTTTCTGTCCTCTGCTTTGTTTTCAAAGTGAATCAAGGTCACCATGGAGTTTTGGCAAACAAATCTAACCTAGGAGCTTCCCAGGATGAGGAACTGCTCCTGATGTATTTTTCTGAACCCAGCACGTTGATACACACATAGATAAGACTAAGGCAAAAATCTGAAAGGACACAATTGAAGAGATGAGCCCACAGCAAGACCTGTGTGAGAGGAGAGGCTACCTGATAAACCATACAGTGATGTCAATCTTTCCATAAGAGAGAGCAAGAAATAGCATGAAGGGATTCCCACACTGAAGATATAGAAAAGGGATTTGGCTCTTCCTGGATCTGTCTGATCATTTCTGCTTTGAAAAACAAGTGCCAACTGCTTCCATTGGAGAACTCCAGGCTGCCTGTTGCAGCACGGAGATACACTCACCTTCACCAGCAAACACTGGGGATGGAAAGGGAAGGAAATCCACACATGGGTCATGAGCACCACTTCATTAGCACCAACTCTGGGGGCTGATGGAATAGATTTCTTAGCACTAGAGACACTCCTTTTTGGAGGACCAAGAGCATTGATCTAACAGGGATCTAACTTTTCCCTTGAGGACTATTCAAAAAAAAAAAAAAAAAACAACCAAAAAAAAAAAAAAAAAAAAACAACCAAAAAAAAACACCCTGGTTAGGCAGGTGTCCCAAAGGCTGACCCTGATAAAAGCATCATATAAGAGATTCCAGTCTTTTATTTTGCCAGAGAAGAGGAACTTAGCCTACTCCTGAAGGAATGACATTATCACAAAGCACACAAATGCACACAGCAGTAACAGCAGTGAATACCACATACACCATTCATGAGCACCACATCTCAAAAGTTTCTGATTCCACCTATATCACCGTGAGGATGCTCCTTATGAACTCAATGCTCACTGGCACACAAAGCAAAAAAGCCAGAACAACACATCATTCCTATTCTGACCCTCTTTATCTTCTCAAAAGAAGGCAGCACACTGAAATGTGGTGACACACTGACACTCGTGAGACAGAACTAACGAGTCAGAGCCCCTGTACAGGCACAGCACCTATGAGCTGAGGGAGCCTTAGCACACCCTGTGGCACAACACAACACAAGGCTAAATTCCACTCATAGAAAGTCCCGAGGCTGAAAATCTCTGTTGTGACTCATGGAGAAGTTTGTTGCTAAAAGGCAACATTTTCAGTGACATTACAAGAAATCCACGTGAAATTGTAGAATTAGGAAACCTTTCCTTCTATTAATCAAACCACCTTGTAAGCCAAAGAAAATCCAAAACAGATTTGGTTTGAACTGCTCAGAACCATGATACCAACATGTGGATACCACCACAGTGGGTCTTGAACTTGTCATGCAAGTAGCTGCCAGACTGACAGTGTCACTCCAGTGCTTCGTAGAGCATTCTGGTTCCCTGATAAATCCTAGATGCACGTCAAGGTCATTGTGTTCATCCGGAGAGTGGGTCAGACCCAGGTTACCGGATACCTCCTCTGCGGGAATGCAGGGAAAGCACAATGACTATGGACACATCCAGCAATGTCAGCTTGGGCAGTACCGACATCACAGCAACTCAGCGACTCTGAGCTCCAAAGCTCCAGGAGACACGGCCACGCACACAGGAGCACCATTTCCAACCCGCCAAAGAGAAGAAACTCTCAGCCTGCCGCCTGAAACCCGAACACCACGGAGTTATCCCAACGTAACACGATAGAAGCGCTCCCTCCCCGAGAGACCTCTACGGAGCGGGCTGGCTTTGCACATGCGGCTGGACAGGCATCCGGTGGTCCAGGGCAGCACTTGATCTCCTGAGGCGGCACTTGATCTCCTGAGGCGGCCGACACCCTCCGCGGGTTTCCCTAGAGCCCGGCCCGGCACAAGGCCGCGGCTGCTTTCGCACCTCGGCCCCCGCCCGACACCGGGACCGGCGGCCCCTGGTGCCACCCGGCGGGGCCGCTCCCTCCGGCGGAGCCTCTCAGGGATCGGGGCGCCCCCGCCCCTGCCGTGCACAGCGCAGCGAGGCCACGGCCCGCCCCTCCCGCGGCGGCACCCCGGGCATCGCCGCGACCCCCGGCCCAGGCAGGAGCGGCGCTGAGCGGCGGCCGCCGCCCGGGCCCCCGCCCTGCCCTGCTCTCACCTCAGGCCGTCCCTCCTCCCCCCGCCGAGGAGGTGGCCGCGTCCGCCCCTGCACTGCAGCTGCCGGCACGCCGCCCCCCGACTCCCCGCCGCCCCTCTCGGCAGTTGGTTCGCCCCACCCGGCCCACCTTCTCATTGGTGGCAGCGGGCCGTCACTCCGCCGCTGGCCCGCCTATCCCTGCGGGCACGCTGGGAACCCGAGTCTCGCGCGCGGGACTCTCTCCCTTCAACTGGAGACACCGGGTGGGGCGGTAAACTACATCTCCCGCAGTGCCCCGCGCGCAGCGCCGGCGCGGCCCGGCCCGGTGCGGACCCCGGTGCCGCATCTAGCAGGCCGCAAAGCGGGACGGTCGCTCCCTCCTTCCCTCCCTCCCTTCCCCGCCCGTGCCTGCCGCGGTCCGGCCCGGCCCGGCCCAGCTCACCTGGCCCCGCCGTCGCCGGCGCCTCCCGCTGCTGCCGGCGCAGGAAGCGCATGCCCCACGCTCTTCAGTGCGGCTCGTCGGGCGAGGTGCCGCCGGCCCGGCGCGTTGCGGCTGCGGCTGTGGGACGGGCCGGCCCCGAGCGCATCCTCCCCGTCGGAGCCGCGGCGGGTGGCGGGATTCGCCCACAATGCCCCGCGCGCCGCACCGACAGCATCAGCCTGACATCACCCGCGGGCCGGCCCCGCCCTGCCGGGCCCGCCCCGCCTCCACCGTCAGCCGGCACCGGGCACCGACTGGCGGCACATGCGACTGGGCACCGCAGCGCGCCGCGACTCCGCGTGCTGGGAAGCGTCCTGGCGTGGGACTCGGCCTGGGACGGGGAACGGGACCGGCATCGGCAGTGCCAACGCGATCACGGCTCCTGCCAGGACGGGGACTCGTGCTCGTCTCTGCGCGGGTGGCATCGGCGCTGGCATCACCAGCATGGCCCCGGGCACTACACTGCCCTGGGACTGGGGCCAACGCTGGCACAGGCTGCACAGGGCCGGGTGACTGCACTGTTGGGACTAAGGCTAGAGCCAGCACATCTGCCAGAGGCTGTGCTTTGCATTGCACAGGGACTGGCAGCGTCACCGCTGTGGGCCTAGCGCTGCCCTGTGCTGGCAGTGGAGTCAGCACCAGCAGTGCTGGCCTACAGCTTTGTACTCCAGTCCTCTGGGGCCAGGGCCAGCAAGGGACTGGTGCACTACACTGCACTGCACGAGGCAGCATCACCACATACCTCCTAGCCAAGACTTTCCCCCCACCAAAGCAGTCCCTCGGGGCCAGGGTGGTAACTCGGGGGATTTGTTGTGACAAGACAGACGTGCTTATGCCAAAGCAGACGCAGCATAACCCTCGCCACCTCCAGCCACTCAGATCAGGAAGAACAGGGCTACCAGGCCCCCACAGTGTTCCTTCACTGGCTGGAGCCCCCTGCACTGAGGACTTGCTCAATGGAAGCATTCCACAGAGACTCCAGGGACTCTCTAGCCCTGTAGCAGCTCATCCTGTAGCTCCCAGGGGTTCAGATACACACAGTTGCACCTCATGCCAAGGTTCCTGTCATTCCAGGTATGTGATTGAGAGATGATTGGCAGTTGCCATGTGGGCTCTCTGTGCTGCAGGTCAAGACCCAACCACTTGTATTCCCAAACACTGGTTCATGGTACTGAGTTTGAGAGGCAAAGGAAGTAGACAAACCAAAGTGAGGTGAGGGAGCTGGTTTTCCCCAAGAGGCTGTCTTTACTTCTCAGTATCCTTCAGATCTCTCTTTCACAGTGCTGCTGGAGCACCAAGCACAAACCCAGCAGTAAACTGGATTGGGCACTGGTACCAAGACAGAGGGGATGAAAGGGTTTCATGCTGGAGCCTTTAGTCCCCTCTCAGGCTGGGCAGCCCCAAGTGCTGCCTAAGGGGAAGCCATTGTAATGTGGAGATTCATCAGCAAGCACTTTCTAGAGCAAAGCACATATCAAACCCAGTGTGGGCTGCTGATGCAGGAAAAGAGCCAAATGGGAAGGGCTGTGTTGATGGGTGTCAGCAGCAGCACTGAATCCCCTTGATTTGAAATCCTGCCTTGAGCAGAAAACTCTTGAGAATGGGATGGCTAATGGCTTGGCCTGTATAGAAGCAGCCTAGTTATCTGGATATTTTAAAGTATTGTTTTTCTCCCTTGTCACTCATTGGGTATTTATTACACATTCATAAATGGAAGTGCAGCAAATCGACATTTTTCACACAGTTTTGACCTTTGTTTCAGGTGTGACCAGATGTGAACAGATCTGACATTCACATTCCAGATTAGCTCAGGTACTCAGCTCCTTCAAACCTGCTGCAGTTCCTGCTGCTTTGGATATTGACACAAGGTCCAAGGTGATCTGTTAAAGTGGTACCTGACAAACTGCATTTTAGCTTCATTTCATCTTTGGTTTAAATCTCCCTCTAAGCCTGCTCTTCTGCAGATGGAGCTGAATGGGCATAGAAACCTGCTAGAACAGCCACCTGGGAACATGTCCAATTTAATCTGCAGGCAGAAATGTAGCTGAAAATGATCAAAAGATTTTATTAAAATCTGGGTTAATTGTGACTTGGGAGAATTTCTAACACAGACCAGCATGTACTTAGCACTGTCATGGTGTTTCTGCCTCGTCCTGACTTCCTTTGTGGAGTCAGATATCAACTGTGTGCACACCATGTGAGAAGACCATTGGAAAGGACAGTTAGGAGCAGATAGTGATAACCAAGTGGCAATCGTGGATTCCACAGCTTTGCTGTTCTTCTTTTTAGGTCATAAAGGAAAAACAGGGGGATGAGCAATTGAGAAACAGAACACCTTATTGTGTAAGTCTTTTACAGGAATCAAAGATGAGACCAATAAACAACTGCTGGTAGCAGTTAAGAATGGGAGTAGAAAGATGTGGAAAGTTAGAGGGTTTTGGGTTATTTTTAAAGATTTTATTTATTTATTTATTTATTTATTTATTTATTTTTGGTGCTGCAGTTCTGTCAGCAGAAATCTCAACCCACTACTGGCATTGCTCACCAGTGCCTGCCATGACACCACCACAGAATACCCTTAATCCAGGCCAAGATCTGCAGCTATTCAGCAGCTGTGCCTATTACCTGCTAAAATCTCCTGCAGGGCAGTGAGATTGCCTGGCTGCTCTGGGACACTGTGCCAGGAGGCTTGGCCTTAGCAGGGAATGATTTCTTCTGCCATGGCAGCCACAAGCCTTTGGAAGCTGCCACACAGAGGTGGCATTTCCAGCTCACAGACACCAGGCTTCTCCAGATCTGGGAATGTCAGCATTCCTGTTTGGACTCCATCATGCTAGAGGGCCCTAAGAATGGAGAGAGACACAGTGAATGCAGGAAGCAATTCTGTGACCTGTCTTTTATCCAGCACCAGGCTTTCCTGGCACACTGAAAATACTTAAAAATAAGAATTGCTGTAACACCCCTTGATTCTCAAAAAGTCAACAGCCTGATGCCAGCCTTCACTCGCTTGTTCAGAAAGTCATAGGTAGAACAAGTAGGCATTGAAAAATCTCCAGGACTCTTTTCACCTCTCCTCCTCTCTTTTTAAGGCAAGAAAGGAGATCTGGGCTTGTGCTTGGGTTCAGCAACCCATCTGAATGGAGTCATCAGCCTGGATGTGGGTTGTGTTGCTGCTGGCCATGGTTTTCTCTGAAGAAAAAGGCAGCCAAAATTTGAGAGTGGGGGAAGTTCTGGTGAATCATGAGCAAGACAAAATTTACTGATAGGAAAGGAAAATCAGCCTTGGTGGAAGAAAACCATAAGAGGGTTCCCAGATTTCAAGGTCTGGAAATGAAGCAGGTAAGCTTTAAGACCAAATAAATTAAATTCTTGCTTTTTTTTTTTTTTTTTTTTTTTTTTTTTTTTTTTTTTTTTTTTTTTTTTTTTTTTTTTTTAACAACTCGTTTGTTTGTTTTGTGAAGAGCATTCCTCTGAAATCCTGGAAGGGGTAGGACTTGCATGTAAGTCATCTTTGATAGAAAACTTTTGAGCAATCCTTGGGCAAACCAAGTGAAAGCTCAAGTGCTCTCCGTGCTCCTGTCTGGCACCAGGTGGCACACATGCTGCTGCTTGGAATTTAGGGCTCAGGCAAACCGAAAGTGACAGTCAAAACACAAGGAAGCAATATAGAACTGCAGCAGCCATGTACTAATGCCAACTTTATGAGGAAATTTAAATTGTATTTATTCTTGCTTGTTACCTATAAAACACAGTAGACAAGTTCAGCAGTGTCAGAAAAATCTCACACAGAAATCACACACGAAAAAGTTCCTGGTGATATTTTTAGAACAGCAAATCACCCCGCTTGTTTCTACCACTGCCAGAATCAGCTTCATAGCATATAGAGTTATTTCAAGTTTTGAATCTTGAACATGAAATGTGCTTTGCCTACCCAAACCCTGGGAGTGAGTAGAGTTGTTGCTCAGGTAATTTGGCGCTTCTTAAAAGGATGCCCAGACCATGACACTCTGAGTTTTCAGACTCCATGCTGGGAGGCTGGACCAAGCTGTCTAAAAGAATTCGTTTTCTTCGTGCCAGAAAAGAGCATGTCTCTGCTAGGGACAAGGAATAAGCTCTGTGTTACCTGCTGAAAAACCTCGCTACTCATTGTTGAGGGTTTGTGCCATGAAGTCAGGCTGAAATCTGGTCCCTAGATTAATACGGAGGAAGAAGTGTTGTGATACCAAAGCCCACGTTGTGGTAAAGATGGTGCTCGCAGGGCTGCCAAGCCAAAGATGGATGTGTGCCCCACCGAGAGACACCCCATTTTGAGCAGAGGGGACAGGGTTATGACAGCTGTGTGTATGGCGGTGTACCGGGGCACAAGGTGTTTGCCACCCACAAGCACGAGTCTGTGCATGAGGACTGTGCCACTGGCCGTGCTCACTTTGCGCTCAGCGTCCGGGTGCGTGGGGACACCAGCTGTAGATACGACAGTGTGCGTGTGTGCCGAGAGTTGTTTTTTATGTTGAAGTGCCTGGCTGTACCTGGGCACCCCCGCTGTGGTGGTGAGGATGTGAAGAGGGGTGCACCCCTGCCTGCACATCCGTGCAGAGGAGAGTGCTAGCTCTCTCTCCAGGTGCGGGCGTGTCTCGGGGTGCTCCCAGGGGGTAGAGTTGTCCCTGGGGGCCGGGTGCTCTCGGGGCTGTGGCGTGTGCGGGATGCAGCACTCCCGGAGCCGCCTCGCCGGGGCAGCCCCTCCCCGCAGGCGGTCTCTGTCTGTCCGTGTGTCTGTCTGTCTCTCGCTCGCTCGTTCGCTCCCTCACGCCCTCCCGGTCCGGGCGGGCGCCGCTGTCCCCGCCGCGCAGGGCTGTGTCCCCATGGCGCTGGCGGCCGCCCGGGCGCGGGCTCTGCGCGCCCTCAGCTGCCCGCGGCCCCCGGGCCGGGTCCCTGTGGCGGCCCGGGGCTGCTGCAGCCAGGCGGGGCCCCCCGGGGCGCTGCCGCCGGGCGAGTACCGGGCCTGGCTGGAGCGGGCGGCCCGGGACCCCGCCGGGTTCTGGGCGGACGTGGCTCGGGGGTGGCTGCGCTGGGACAGTCCCTTCCACACGGCCTGCCAGCCCGGCGCGCCCGCTGGTTCCGCCCGCTGGTTCCTCGGCGGCCGCCTCAACGTCTCGGGTAAGTGCTGCCGCCGGGCTGGGCGGGAGGCGTCCCGCGGGGCCAGGTCTGAGGGGGTGAAGACGAGGATTTCGGTTGGGAGGCGCTGGGAGGAAACAAGCCGGGAGTTGCGAAATGCTGGAAGCGGGGAGAAAATCCAAAGCCGTGATAAACCTGGCTAAGCCTCCTGCTCGGGCGCTGCCTCGCGGGCGGCTGCCCTTCGACCTGAGGAGATCGCCCGCTGCCCCGTCCCTGGGATGCCCGGCTTGGGCAGTGCTGGCTGCGGGTGCCGGGTGCTGGCCGGCCCCGTGCCGGCTCAGGCTGATCCACAGGTGGGGGAACAGGCTTTTAGGGCAGAAGCTGCAGGGATTTTTTTTTTTAATTTTTTTTTTTTTTTTACGAGGATCTTGGTCTTTTCATCCAGTTTCACCGCTCAACATGAAATGAGTAAAGTTTGCTGTGGCTGCCCTGACTGCCTTTTAGTTTTGTCCATGCCATATCTGCCTTGAAGGCTCTTCTGTGCTGCGGCTGTGCTTCATCCAGTGGGAGTGAGCCCCAGCCCCATCCAGGGTATCACTCAGTGGTGATGTCTTTTAACAGGGATGAACATTTCTGACCTTCATTCCCCGTTCCTCGGTGAGGGCACCGTTTCAGTAGTGCAGTAACTGTAACATCTCTGGCCACTTTTTTTTGACAGCCAAAAGAGGAAACCCTGCTCAGGTCTTTCAGAGAACAGAAGAGAGTGTCTCCTCCCAGGGGTTGATGCTCAGCAGTGGATCCCAAGCTTATGGAGATGTGTGTACAGCACCCAGCAATCAGAGGATGTTAGCCAGAATTTTGTTTTCATAAATTCCTGTTGAAAGGGAGATCTTGTCTGAGCACAGCCTATCAGGGACCTATTTCTTTCCTCTGTAGAGTGGGATCAACACTTTCTTCTAGATCCCATGTCAGATATTTGATATCCAGATATTGCTTGGCCTTGGGGTCTGGTTCCTTAGCAGACAGAAAATGCCACTTAGTTTTCTTTGCATACATAAAAGGAAATCATAGGCCTTTGAAACAGATGCGCCAAATTAAACAGGTTTGCTGTTGCTGGTTTTCTTTTCAAGTGTGCTGAAGGCAGTACTTTGCCACTGCCAAGTGGCTGTTTTTCTTTTAGGAGACTCTGATTTTGTCCTTTCACCTCTTGATTTGAACACTGGCTGCAGAAACATGGCAACAGTTCAGGTCCCTGATCCAGAACATCCTGTATGCACGTCTCCCAGCACAGCTGAACCATCAGCAATTGAGTCATCTGATGCTCTTTGCTTGGGGGCCCTTGCAGAAGGATTTTGGGGACCTGTGAGTTTCAGGGCTTCTGCATTTCTGGCACCATAACTCCTGACCAGGACAATAACTTGGAAACTACTGCATTTCCCATCAGGACACATTCTCGGGAGCTTGTCTTACTGAGATGAATTGTTTCTGAGCAGGCAAGGAAGCAAGAAAACGTATGGAGAAACCACTAGGGTGTAGTAGTAAGGGGATGGTCACTAAATTCTATTTTGTAAAATGAGCAAAAGGCTCTTGTAAGCCTAAGATCAGGAAGGAAATAATAGCATTTGGCTCTGGTTCACCTGCTGGTTCTTGCTGAGCACAGAGCTTAAGCTCCCACTTGGCTCAGCCAGGGTTTTCTGCAGCAGAAATTCCCTCTGAAGGCTGGTGTGGCTGCTCACAAATAAGAAAAGTTGCTTGGGCAATGAATGCCCCTTCACGTGATTCACTGTAGGTGGCATATTATGTGAGAGTTGCTACTTGTTATGGACCAAGCCACAGTAATGAACACAGGTAGAGGAAACTAGCGTTTAACTAGCGTTTAACTGTTTAAAGCATTGCCCACTAGAGCTTTTGTCCTCTTGTATCGTATTAGGATGGCTCAAGAAACGGCTTTGCCTCTTTTCTTTTTACAGTACTGCTGCAGGGTTTTGTATTAAAAAAGACTTAAAGACTTGAAACAGCTGAAGAATGCTTTTTCAAATTTTTGAAATTTTTGAAATGAAATGTGTTAAATTCTGAGGAATTTATTTCTCTGTGCACCTTTGGGGGTTCATTCCCACTCCATGTGGTGGTGTGATGGTGTGATCACAGAACGGCCAAAGCTACTACAGCACACAGCTTTTTTCAATTTATCTGGAAAAATTAAATCCTTTCCCATCAGTATTAGTATTTCTGGGAAATATCATCTGATATCCAGCAATTTTAAAAAAGGTTTTCTCTAAGTTATACAGCAGTGTCCCTGACTAGTTGCTTATTCGAATAAAGTAACTGCCTTTGTAAGATTACAGTGCAGTAAGCGTGTGTCATATAGGCTTGGAATTAATACTTAACAAGGATGTTCTCTAACGATCAAGCAAGTTGCTACTGGACATGCAGACAGGTTTCTTTTGTGGATTCTCTGAATTTCTTCAGGTTGGGTGCTCTCCCTAAGTTATCCACTTCAAGTTGCTGAGGGGGAGAGACACACCTTTAAAAGAAAATTTTATACCTTTAAATCTTAGGAGGTGGAATACACAGCCTGAGACACGTTAATCTTTCCCACGGGTCTGATAATTTGTAGATGTCTGAACTTTGAGTTTGCCATAGATCCTACAGTTTTAGATATTTTCAATTAGCTGAGGTTCAGCTCTTTGTTATACCATGGAATAAAAATGCTTCACTTGAGCTTTAATTAGAAAATCCAAATGGTGCAGTGCTAAATATGCCAGCTGGGAAAAAGCGTCCGAGTTCTGCAGTGAAATGCTGCTCTGGGGAGCAAAAACATCAAAAGAGTGCCTCGTCTTTGTGTTGCTGGGAGCAGGGGAAGGATTTGGGCTGTCTTAAGTTTAGCCAGTGGAGCTAAGCTGAGCTGAATTGGCCATGGCCTCTCCTGGGTATGGACCTCTAAGGCCACTGTGCCAATTAAGTTTAGAATTTGTTATATAGCTTTACTAGAGCTGCAAATGCTCTCAGTTCCTTTGTTATACTGTGTATGCCTAGCAACCCAAAACCTGATATTTCATCTTGCACTTCCTTGCTGTTGCACTTCACCAAGCTAGGTTTACAAAGCACCTCTCGTATGATCAGGCTTTGTTTAAACCTTTGGGGTTTTTTTTTACAGTAAATTGCTTGGATCAGCACGTTGAAAAGTCTCCGAACAGAGTGGCTTTGATTTGGGAGAGAGATGAACCTGGCACTGCAGTGCATGTCACTTACAGGTATGGCACATTCTCGCTATGCCTGGCAGCGTGGGGGAACAGGAAATGGGATGATTTCACCTGACAGTTTCCTTTTTGCTTGCTGGAGATATGCACGGAAAAATTTCTGTGAGTTGCTTCTGGTTTCAGCAGAGTAGCAGAGTAGTCTGGGTGCAAACATCTTGTGTTGATGGTCAACACCTTGATACTGAGCCCTGGCTGGAGGGGATTTTAAGCTCCCCATGTTTCTCTTTCCCATCCTCAGTGCAGTTTAGAGCAACCTTGAGGCTGCTCTGAGTGACACTGACTTGTAATTGATACTATAGATTGCAAGGTTGGTTGGAATAGGGCAGGTTTAAGCACATTCTCTTCTCCTTGGTGTGTGCCCTCATTTAGGAGACAGTCCTGCCTTTTACATAATTTCTGTCTTTAGTGAGATTTAAATGTTTCCCAGATTTGTATGTTCCTCAGTGCATGTTTTAGGGAGACAAGTGTTTGAGCTGCTGAATCTCAGGGAGCCAGATGTTTGTTCTGCTAGATCAGAAAGCAGAGGAGATCAAGAATCAGACCTTTACAGAATGTTTTCTGGAACGTTTTGGGATTCCTAGAGATCCTTGGGTCTGGATGGGTTCTGGAGGTCTGATTCATCTCCAGAATTTTTTTTAAAAATCCTGGCAACATTATTCATTGGAGTGAGGAAAGTGGTCAGCAGGGAGGAGTGGGTGTAAAAATAACTTTGATATGTTAGTGCTCCATGCAACAGAAATAAACACTGTTTGATATAAATCTATGAAAGGAGTGCATTGGTTTTAATCTTGGCATTGTTATTTGGCAGGGTGTTTAGGCCTGTTATGATATAAATATGTTTTAATGAACCAGGTAGCTTGGCTAAGTGCTTTTGCATTTTGCCGTTGTGATGGTAAACATGGAGATGGAAGCAAAGGTTTCTCCCAGAGTTTATGTACGGTATGTTTTTCTCCCAAGTTTGTGCACTTTTTACCTCTCTGTTTGTGCCTCAGGCATGGAAACTAGGGGGAGGAAAGAGGTGACAATTGTGCTCAGATCAACCTGATAAGAGAAGCAGCCCAACAGACAGCACAGCCTCGTTCAAAGCAACTCTAACCTCCCCCTTAGGCTGCTATTTGAAATGTACTGAACTGCTGCAGACACTCAAACATCTTATCTGCAATCTCGGGAGATAAGGGATGGTCTTTCTGAACAGCAACAGGACTGGCTGTTTTGCTGGCCATGCCAAAATGCATTTGGAAGAAAGTATATTTTCAGCCTGTGGAATTGTGATTGCTGTGACATGAAGACAAGTAATCCATATCTGAAAACTGGACTCTTCTTTGTGCAGCCTTACTGTAGGAACTGGTACCAGAAAGGAGAACATCCAAGTGAAAGATGAATTGGCAATCTCTATTTTCTGCCTGTATTTGAGAGCCATGTTTCTGTTTCTGCCTGATACTCTGGGAGAGATGTGACTGCATTTGAGTTTCTCAAGGGACTTTGGTCCTATCACATGGTAAAGCAGGTCACTTGGTTCTCTGCTTATCTTATTAAGGCAGGAATAGCTTTGTTGAAAACAGCAATACTCTGTGAGTATTTTGCCTTTTCACTGGTCTTTGGGCTGCATTTTTACAGGTTTTTAATGGGACCAGAAGCTTTTCCCGTGGTGTTTTGGCAGTGACTTCCCTTTGAGACACAGCTTAGTTGAAAATATTTTGCAGTAATGCCTTATTTGAGCTAGAAATGTTGTGAGGGAAAGCATTTCAGAGAAGGAAGTGGCCCAGGATCTGGGATGAGGTTGAGTAGTCCTTGGTGGGACTTCTGTAGCACATCAGCCTCAGTGTGAAGAGGGAATGAGAGGGATGTTGGACATGTCTTGGCAGGAGAGAGATGTCCCTTTCCTCAGGATCAGGATGCCCTGTTAATGGCATAGAGGCCGTAGAGTAAGGACTTAGCACTCTAGGAAACCAAAGACTTTAATTTGGGCACTGCCTCATGGACCAGCTTTGAGTAAGGTCATGGGTTCAGCTGGGAGAGACCTGTCCAGGGCTTATGTGCAACATACTGCAAGGCACCAGTTTTTTTGCATTATCTGCTTTGCAAAGCTTTCTGCTGTGAGCTGCTTCTCCTCAAAGATAAGCCCTGAGCAACACAAGGAAAGATGCAGCTGCTGGCCTGGGTCCTCTGCCTTCTCCTCTGGGGAGTTGCCAGGGACCAGAAACAGCTGAGTGCTGGCCTTGTTCCCATCACGGCCTGCAAAGGAAGAAGGTGGCTGTGCAGGAAAAGAGCTGGAACAGGTTTTCTCCTCCCTGAGGAAGGGAAAAACCTTCATCAGTGGGATGCCCTGCATGCACTGGCAGTAAACACAGCTGCACAGCTAGTTCATCCTCGGCAGAAATGAAAGCCTCAATTTGCCTCTGCTGTGGGCAAAGAGCTGGTGGGCTGTGCCATCAGTCAGCCCACGTTCCTTTGCACAGCTGTCAGCAAGGTGGGTTGTATTTGTGCAGCAGAGTTCAAGGGCTGTGTGCAAGGGGAGGAATTCAAACATCTGCTGGTGGGCAAAGATGCCCAAAGCCGTAGGTGAAACATTTCGTTTTTGCACCAAGAGATGATGGCTGCCCTTACAAGCTCAGTGTGATGATGTTTCTCACTGCAGAGTTTTGTCCTGTCTCTCTAGCTGATGTGACTCAGCCCTTCAGGAAAAGAAGTTCACTGACCATTCTTGCTTTTTCCTCCCTGTGGGTTTCATTTCTATCAAGCAGAAATTTAGCTGAGTTTCAAATTATCTCTGGTTTTGAATGGGAAGGCAAGAGGCTTGGTTTTTTACTGCTTTGTAACAACAGGGAATACAACCCTCTTGGGCTTTGGTGGCTGCAGTCAGCACAGTGGGGACAGGTCATGCAAATCAGTTATCAAGAAGCTCTCTGGCTCTCCAGAGGCTAAGCCACCAAAACCTCATTGGTTGGGCTGTGGCTAAGCAGCACTGTGGTGCTGTGAGCTGACATCAGAATTTATTGTCAGAAGGGTCCAACCAGACCAGGAGTGTTTTGTCCTGCTCTGTAGGTATTGTTAGAGCTCAGGGCCTTTGAAACCTTGCAGAGGAATTCCCCAGTGCGTTGCTGAGCACGGGTTTTTAAAGGTATTGTGCCTTATAAAAGCAGGTGGAGCTGGTGGCCAGAGTTGTTGGGTTGCAGCCTCTCTAAGTTCAACAACAGGAAGTGTTGAAGACATCAACTAAAGTTATGCTAGCCCTCCCCCTGTCTGACATGGAGTTGTTTTTTCTCTCTGGTGTTCCCTGGCTTACCATGCTCTCTACAATTTATCCACCCGTGACCCAGTGGATCTGCAAAGTCCCATGGCTGCTGTCAATGGGAGTATGGGAAGTGGGCAGCAGAATGCATTAGCTAGCCTGTTTTTCAAAAGGGTTGCAGGTCTCAAAAGAAGCGTGATCACTTTGGTGCAGAAAATGTTGCTGTCAGAGGGGAGGTTCAAAATGCAAGAAATACTCAGCTTGTCTGCCATGACAACAGAGAACATGGCTTGGGCTAAGGCTCTAAACCAGGTACTGTCAAAGCCTGTATATGGCATTGAATGCATTAAGAAAGTCTAGAATGATTTTGCAAAAAGCTACTTCCCAAAGAAGGTCCTGATGCAATTTTTTTTTTCTTGGGTTTGGTTTTTTTTTTTGTTTTTTTTTTTTTTTAATGTAAAAGGAACTGGCTTCCTTTGTTTAGAAAGCTGTATGCTGTCTTGCTGTGGCAAAAGGTAACATCAGACTTACTGGAAGGCTGTTTCTGCAAAGCATCCCTGAAATGCGTCAGAGAAGTGCCACGTGGTGCTGATGGGTTTTACAGAAGTTGTTCCAGACACTGCGCTGGGCAATGGGCTCTGGAAACACAGGCACAACTGTATCTGGGGAGGGATCTGGGAGAAATGTGGTCTGTCAGTTCCTGAACAGCAATGTAAGGACAGGGACAGGAATGCTGTCTGTTAGAGTAAACAGAAGGACTGGCCTGAACAATGATCTGCTGGCTCTGTTGGAGGGCAGCCTTGTAGGTGTTGTGCTTAGAAGTGATGCTGTGGTAGCTGAGGAGATGCCTGCAAAGCGAGTGATGAGTCTGGAAGACAACAGGCTCAAAGCCTTATATGGGCAAAATGGAAGCACACCTTATACAGAGAGACACAAGAGTTATTTATTAGTTTTAGCTCTTAACACTCTAATCTTACTCAAATTCTACATCATACAGAAAGAAACAGGTCCTGTTGGTTACCACCGATACCCACATTTGTCCAGCAGCAGGTCCACATGTCTCTTACTGGTCTTTTGTCAGTGTTCATAAATGCCTCTACCGTCTTCCTGGCTTGCTTTGTTCTAAATGCACAGACTGGATCTATTGCTCTTTCTTCTTTGCAAATAGTCTCCCCTTCTGGCTGCAGCTGGCTGCTGCTTCCCCGTTTCTCTGCTCTACTCTGACACTTTACCCACTGGAGCAGTGTTCTGCTGTCCAGTTTGTTCTCTTATTTGCTCTCAGCTCTTACAATTTGGTTTTGCAGAGGATCCTCACACTGTTGTGCCATGAACTCGTCTATCTCTGTCAGGAGGGGCTGGGCACTTCCTTTTGCTTGCAGCACATTTTCTTCTGCAGTGGCTCTGCTGAGATCCTCCTGCTGACTGCCCTGCTTGCACAGAGGGAGCTGGGTGCTCCAGGACCCTCTGTGTGCCCCCCATGGGTTTGTTCCTCTCTGGTGGTTATTCCTGCCTCCCTCTGCTGAGTGCAGTGCCCTGCTCTGAGTGGCTACACTGAAATCCTTGGGGATGCAGGCAGCTGGTGGATGTGCCATGCTACCAACACACCTCCTGGCAGCATTCCATGCCACTGCCTGTGTGTCAGGGGTCTGAGGGTTTCAGTTACTCTTGGCTCTTGTGTGATGGAGGAACTACAATGCCAAGCTTGGCAGTAGCAGCAGGTGGGGAGGGTGATGATGGCTGTGGTTTCTCCTGCTCAGTTCGTTTAGGTGCAGTGACTCTGCACAGTGCTCCTTCCTCCCCAGGATGTGTCTGGGTTGAGGACAGGCAGTGTGTAACACGCTGGCATGTACCAACTGCCTGCCTGTTCGATAAGAAAACGTGTTTCAAAGAGTGAAGGAGTCAAGAGAAGGATTCCTGACCCAATATTTCTGCTAACTCCCTTTCTTGAACTGGAGAGCAAGCCTGACCTGCTGCCACAGGAGCCAAAAGATGCTCAGGGATTCGTGGATTTCTTTGTTGGAGTTCTTTGCTTCACCTTTTCCTTGCCTTTGTGTCCATTCCCCCATGTGCTGCAGCTCCTAGGGTCCTCCAAGCCCTTTCTATTCCAGCATTTCAGCATACAAAGAGGCAAATGGATCGTCTAAAGGCTGATAAAGACTGGGTAAAGACTGATCCATGTTGTCTATCACCTTACTTACACATGCTCATTTAGCAAATGTTAAATTCTGCATTGTGGTCATCGAGTCCTGGATAAGCAAAAGGAACAAGAGGAATCATGGAGTTGCTCAGAAAACACACCTTAGCCAGAGATACTCTGGCATATCTGTGTAGGAGAAAGAGGCTGCAGCTCAGAGGGCACTTGAGTGTTTTCCATTGCAGATAAGTAGTTTTCATTTCACTTTCTCACAGCTGTCTCTCTGGAGCTTGTTTCCCCGTCATGGGCTTTGTAGTTGAGCAGCTTTTGTTTTGCTTCTTTGTTATTTATCCACATAGAAATTTTTTCTTTAATGCAGCATCAGATCAATTCCAGACCAGAAAATGTGGCCTTTTAGGACAAGGCACCAAAGCAAAGGTTGGGTGGGAATTCATTATTGCACAGGGTGGCTCTGTTCATGAACTCAGTAAAAGCAAAATAATAAATCTAACTGACTGTGCACTTCCATGATCATGAGGGGCTTGGGGAGAGGTGTTCAATGTTGTGCTTTAGAGTTTAGACTGATCTTCCACTATAAGGATCTAGGGAGAATTCAGTCTGGGGTGCAGCTACTGCATCCCTGCTTTCTGCAGGCTTGTGATCTCTCTGCAGGGGCAGCTGTTACCAGCTGCAGCCAGACAGCAGGCACTGAACACGTCTGGCCACCTCTCCGAGTTCAGAAATGGACTTTTTACTTGATGCAACAGGAATAGGCTTAGAATAAATAATATGAAGTGTTGTGCCTCAGATTTGAGGCTTGTTTTCCTTGTCTTCCTTCTTGGTTTAAGACAAGTTAAGGGATGGACACTCCAAAAATTATATATTCTCAGCCCATAGTTTTGATATTTCCAAAGCAGAGTACTTCTGGATCTTTTATTTCCAACTTGCAAGGGTTTAAAAAAAGGAACAAAATAATTTTGGATGAACCAGAAACAGCTTTTCATTTTATTTGCAGCTTAGCCACCAGCTGAAATTTGGGGTTGTTTTGTAGCTTTGGCCAGTTCTGGGAGAAGAGGATACTTAAGGATTCATGCTTTACAGCTTATTAGGGAATGCAACCCCCCAAAATTGATTTCTTTGTTAAGAGTTAAGGGGGTCCCTGGTGGTATAGCTTAGAACCCCTAAGGGTTCACAGGTGGCAGGTTGATGATGAAAATGCTGGAGAGTAGAAGATACCTCTCTTCTCTGGGCCTTGGTACTCTGAGAGTTGGTGAACCTGAAGGACAATTGTCATTCCTGGCAGACTCTGCCAGTCTTCTGCTCTGAGCTGATGCTTGGCACCAGAAGGACTGCTCTGCTGCCCCTGGTCAGCACCTTGTGCTGCACCTCCTCCCTTGGCAGGAGGCCACTCCTCATCTGGCACAGTATCCCTTGTTCCCAAAGCCCTTCCACTGCAGGCATACAGAGCTGTTCAGTCCATGGCAGCATCTTGGTCCCAGGTGTACCTGCAATTGTGTTATCCCCTGTGCAGGCATCAGAATAAGGGAATGTGCAAGCCCTTGCCCACAAAGTGCTTTTGCATTCCTTAGAGGAACGTTTTTGCTATTTTCACCATGTCATAGCAGAGTCCCATGAAAAGAGACTTTGTTCCTGTTCTTGGTATTCCTGAGTTTCTCTCTGCAACGGTGGCAGCAGTACCTGTGTTCTGCAAGGCTATTGGGCTGCAGGTGATCCAGCTTTGATGAGAATCTTGAAAAATCTGCCCCTCATACAAGTGCCTCCAGACTTCTTTCTTTCCTTGTGCATGCAAACCTGTTGCTTACCCTTGCAATTTAAAGAGAAGCTCCTGGTTGTGGAGCTCTTCCAGCTGTTGCTCAACTTTGAACAGTGTGGTGAGTCTTTGAAAAACACTTCTGTTTCATCTTGTGTTTATCCCACTTGTGTTCCCAGTAGCTTCTGACTGAGCCTCATGAGTAAAAAAGGCTTCAAGAGTAATTGAAATGAGCGCTGATTTCTGGAGGCAGCATGACAGCAACTGGCTTGCTGGCTGCTGTGGCCACGTTACAGCCTGGCAGCTCTGGACAGCGCCTGCAGCTGTCTCTCCTGTCCTTCTGCAGCAAGAACCACTCTGGCCTTTTTTCTCCTCTCCACAATGGCAGGAGCAGCCTGGCTACCAGCATGCCCCAGGCCACCCTTCTTTAAGATGCCCTATACTGCTGAGATGAGCTACAGAGGTGATCATGAAGCCTCACTCTGCCCAAGTTCATCTTTCCTTGGCTCACCCCATGTAAATCAGGTTGTGCAGTCACATGACAACATTCCTTCTGTGCCACAGGGAACTTCTGGATCTGACTTGCCGCCTTGCCAACACCCTGAAGAAATATGGGATCCAGAAAGGGGACAGGGTGGCCATCTATATGTCTGTGTCCCCCTTGTCAGTGGCAGCCATGCTGGCCTGTGCCAGGATTGGTGCTGTTCACACCGTGATCTTCGCTGGATTCAGCGCCGAGTCCTTGGCTGGGAGGATCATGGACTGTGAGTAGATGCAGAGTGGGGAACAAACGCCTCTCTTTCAGTCTCCAAGCCCCATCCCAGCCCTGTGTTTTCTTGGCAGAAGGCATTTTCCTGGTTCGTTCTCTCCTAGCAGGACAGTTCACTCTCCCCTGCGGAGTGCAGTGAGGAGCCTTTTCCTGAGTGACACATGCAGTGTCCTCTGGCCTTAGAATACTTAATAAATTGCTTAACATTCAGTGTAAGATTATTGCTTGACAGCAGTGAAGCTGGAAGGAAAACCAGAGCTTAAGGATAGGGCCTGATTTGTTGCTTTGCAGTATAATTGCAGTGTTTCTTTGATACTCTTGGACAGTACTAATTCTGCATTCTCAATTGGGATCCTATGATTTATGGACAGTACTGGAAATGTTGGCAGCTTGCCCCTGCCTGCTCTGTGAGCCCTTGTACCAGCAGACAGAGCTATTCTCAGCCCAAAGTACTTGTATATTGTGATTAGGTTAAAAATGATGCTAAAAATAGCAACGGAAGAGGGAAATAGCCAGTGGCTCAGTGGCTAGCAGTCACATCAGTTTCTTTGTGGCTAGTGTCAGGGAATAAGTCTTACAGAAATTGTCATGCTCTTTTCTTCTTCTTAGTGGAGTTGACCTGCAGAGAGCAAGTACATGTTTTAGTTATCCCTCACACAGGGATCTGGGAAGACGCTGTTCTGCATGTCAGCTTTGCAAGGCAGGGATGGATGATTTAAACTGCAGTGAGTGACACATAGACTGGATGTTGGGAAAGACTTCCTCACATATGTGATAGGAATTGGAGTGGGTTGCTGGGGAAAGGGTAGAGTAGATGGCATTGGAGTGTTTTAGGAAGGTTGAAGGGACAAGCTGTGAGAAGTGGTTTAGCTGAGGCAGGCCCTGCCTTGAGGTGGGAGAGATGGACTGGATAACCTGTAGAGGTCCCAACTCCCTTAGCCTCTGCGTGGCTCAGGTTTTAAAGTGTTTTCATCAATGACACTGACTGGTTTTGACTGACAGCAGTTTGAGTATTTGTCACACATGTTGTCCTATACATCCCCCCCACCCAGTATTGGGAGTTGGGTGTGCATAATAGCCTGGAAGACAGGCTGGCACGTCTGCTAATTCTTTCTCTTTTCAGCTGGATGCAAAGCAGTTATCACATACAACCAGGGAGTCAGGGGAGGCCGAACCACAGAGCTGAAGGCAACTGTGGATGAAGCTGTGAAGAACTGTCCAAGCATCAAACATGTGTTTGTGGCTCAGAGGACAGATAGCAAAGTCCAGATGGGTGACCGTGATATTCCCCTTGAAGAGGTAAGTTGTTGTTGGGTAACTCCTTTTAGGTCTGAGTGTTGGCTAGGATAAACTTTCTTTCCTTAAGTGCTTTTGGACCTGAGTTCTGCTCCTTACAGCATCTGGATCTTCATCCTCAAATGGACTGCCTGTATTTACAGTCTGCCAGGATTGTGAGTCGAAGCAGCTCAATTTATGTCTGGTTTATCTCAGCATGGGCAGGGGTTATGGTGCTCCATTTCAGAAGTCTTGCAAACAGTGCTGAGATTTAAGGAGTGTTTCCTGAGACCCAGAGGTCATGGAGACCATTATGGCTGTTGTTATTTTACCATGTTCAGACGCTGTGTTAGGAACTGCATGTGCACTCAAACTGGACATTGTTGAAAGGCAGTGCAGAAATAATGAAGGTCCTAGAGAGGCTTCATCCAGCCACGAAGAGTGTTGTTGTTGTTGCCTCATGGTGGGAGAATAGTGATGGTTTGGGAATATTTAGAACCTGTGCTTCCTGGGGAAGAAAACAGCAGTTGTTATGTGTTTAGCTGGCACACGTGGGACTCCGGCCTAATGCAGAAGTAGTTTTATCAGTTTGCTGGCAGCAGTAAACAGGAACTACTCATGCTTATGTGCCTGGAAAAATAATCTGCTGGCAAGATAATTGCTCAAGAGTCTGTGCTGGTCACATGAGATAGGAGGAAGTACTAGTACAAGCCAAACAGAGAAGACAAGTTTTACTCAGAAATTGTTTTACTCCTTACTCCACAAAGGGCATTCTGATTATTTTCTTTGGTCTGCAGACAGCCTGAGGTACTTTAGTGATCCAAGAGCTGAGCTTTGCCTATTGTCAGTTTTGGGATCTGAAACAAAACAAGAATTAAATAGTTAATGGTGTTAACTGTCCTTACTGATCTTTACAGCAGCTGTACTTTCCAGCTCCTGTGCAATGGCTTACTGCAAAATTTAAGCTCATGTTGTAATGGAGCATATGAGGAGTCCATCCTTGTTTCAAAAACTGACAAGTCAGCCTGAATTGGCAGTGCTGAAATGTCATGAGAAATACCTGAGATGAGCAGCAGTACTGTAACTCAGAGGCTAAGAATTACATTTTGTGAACTCTTCTGCTTGTCAGACACTTTTAAACAACTGGACCTACTGATGGTAACGTTCACTTGTAAATACAGTGTGTTTACAGTGTATTGTCATATAAAGGCAGTACCAAGAAATTCCTCCAAGGAGCCACCTAATAACTCCTGCAGGAATCATTCACCAGGACAGTACAGAGCACGAGAGAAGCTCTGACCTGGCAGGACATTGCATCCTTCTCTCCTGTGCCTCTGATTGTAGGGATGAGGAGAGGTCTCACCCAGCTGGCCAAACAGAGGAGTATGAAGAGAATGACAGAGGCAGGAGAGTAAAGCACTCCTCTTCTGGGTAGAAAAATTAGAATTTGAGGATCAAATGGACAGGACAGTCATCCACTGCTGGGGCCAGGGAAGGGAGATGAACACACAGTTTAACTGTAGCACTGCAGTTTTTAGAGGAAAAGGAAAGTACTAAGCTGCACATAGTCAGCCTTGCTGCTGCTGTCAAGTATTTGCAGTTTTTTGGATTGGGATTGCAGTCAAGTGTTTGCAGTGACATTTTGGATTTCTACCAGCAGCTTGAAAAAGCTTGAAATGTAAGCAGCTATGACTTACCTTTTTTTTCCCCCTGAAGTGTTATTTTATCTGGCCAGTTCTCCTTGACTTCTCTGCCCACCAGAGGTACTGGTGGAAATGTTAGATACTATGCACCCACAGGACGAACCTTTCCACCAGTGAGCCCATATAAGCTATGATATATCCATGGACATTTGTGAGGGGCAACAGCAATGGTGACTCTTGTCTCTGGATACTGTTGCCATGCTTACAGAGAGAGTGATGGTTGGCTCCCTATAACCAAAGTCTTTCTGTCATTACCACCTTTTCTTTCCTAGGAGATGACCAAGGCTGATTCTGTCTGCACTCCAGAGAGCATGGGCAGTGAAGACGTGCTCTTCATACTGTACACCTCAGGCAGCACTGGGAAACCCAAAGGAATCATTCACACCCTGTCTGGATACCTGCTGTATGCTGCTCTCACACACAAGGTAACTCAGCTGCCTCCTTTGGGAAGGGTTCACTTCCCTTCCAGCAGTGCTAACAGGAGAGACCTGGATCAGGGAGGAAGGCTGTATTCTCTGCTTGCTGCTCAGTTGGCTTATTGGTTGTAAACAAGGTAGAAAACGTCTGAACTGTGTAATTAATCTTCAGGATTTGTTCTGAGGAATATGATACTATGCAAACCTGAATACAGAGTTATGAAAGCAAGGAAATAACAGTGCTGCTCTTGCCTTTAAAATGTGCCAATGTTGGCTGCCCAGAATTTGCAGCTGAGGAGACTCTGGAAAGTATCTTACTGGCATTGGTAACGTGGATATTACTGTAGTATTCTGCATGGGGATGCTGGACTTTTTTATTTCAGAGAGGATCTGGTCTCTAAAACAGCCTCTTTGCATAGTCCTTGTCTGAAGAACAGAAACTGTATTTCTCCTCTTGTGGCTGCACCTCTGTTCTGCTTTTCTGGGTGATCTAGGGAAAGTGTTCTAACCTCCTTTCTCATGAAAATGGAAAGAGTCAAGGCGCTGCTTCTTGAAGCTACTGGTCTGAGCTCTGCATATTAAAAGGTAACAGTGAAATGAGGAGAGGACTGTGGTGAAAGATCCCCATCTGGTTTTAGTGGTATCACCCTCTGTTATCACACACAATACATGTGAAGGTTTTCTTTCTTTAGGCTGACATGGTTGAATTTTTAGAAGATTTGAATGTTCAAGTGTCAGACTTCTCTGCATGAAGGGCATTTGTAACATCAGCTTTTTTTAAGTGACAGCATAAACACCAAGGCATCTCCTTCTTAGTCCAGAAGGTAGATCTGCACCCTGGTGCCTTTTCTCCACCTGCAGAGTGCATGAGAAGGGAAGGCACTTGGAAAAGTAAGGTGAGAATTGTCTTTTCTAGGGATCAGCTAGTCTGTGTGATCTCCGTGGTCTTGCACACTCACATGTGACACTCTTGTCACACACTCATGGAGGGGTTTTTTTAGTTCTGATCTATAAACCTGATGCCTTAAGAGTCAGGACCTCTTCACCATATGGTAGAGGAGCGAGATTTACAGTGGGAAGCATTTTCAATATCCAAGACAATGGGTTCTCCAAGATCTTTCTCTTGAACTAGATGGGCAAGGAAAGAGTAGCATCTGGAAAGTGATGCACTCATATAGAGAAGCTAAGCAGCTAAGAATATTTCTCAGTAAATGTTTTATGGGCACCTATGAGTTCCTTCAGAAGGATCTCTCATAGAAATCTGTTGATATTGGTGAAGGGTCTGAGACTCCGTGGTCTGCAGTTTCCCTGTGACTCTGAATCAGCTCTGCCATGTGGACCACCTGGAGCAGGGAACCTTAGGTATCCAAGGCTCTGAGCTTTGGTTGTAGCCTTGTTGCTCCAGCTGAGCAGCTGCTGGTACAGCCATGCTTCCTGTGTGTTTGCAAACGTGCCGTGTCCCACACGTCTGGCTGCACTTGCCCCATGCACTCTCCTGCTCCCGTCTGGATGCCCAGTCCAGCACCTCTCCTTTGAGCACCTGCCAACAGGAAATCAGCTGGCCTTACGTTTATCTTTGCAGTATGTGTTTGACTACCGGCAAGGCGATGTTTTTGGCTGTGTGGCCGACATTGGCTGGATCACAGGACATAGCTATGTTGTGTATGGACCACTCTGCAATGGAGCCACCTCTGTCCTGTTTGAAAGCACTCCGGTGTACCCTGACCCAGGTGAGGAAGTGGTGGGAAAAGGTTTGGCTAGGCATGGCAAAAGGTTCAGAGACCTGTTCAGGGTGACCTGTCTGCTCAGGAGAGGTAAGCTCCATTGCTCTGAATCACGTGTATACAACACTCAGGAACATCTGTGAATCCAGGGAAGGAAAAAAAAAACCCTGTCATTGCTTTTGCTTTGTACTCACAGCTCCAGCTTTGGCTGTTAACCTTCCAGCTGAGCATTTGCAGCAGTATGTCAGTGCTGGAAGGGTAAAAAGCCAGTTGGTGGTTTTGCAGGTCGTTACTGGGAAGTGGTGCAAAGGTTGAAAATTAATCAGTTTTACGGAGCACCTACAGCGATACGCCTGCTGCTGAATTATGGAGAAGAGTGGGTGAAGAAATATGACAGATCTTCCTTGAAAGTTTTGGGTTCAGGTAAGGGGCATGAAATCTTCATCTGAAAAAGACAAAGGACAAAGGGTTCTAGCTGGTGAAATGAAGATGCCAGAGGAGCTCAGCTGACCACATGGGATGTGGGTTAGAAAAAAGAGGAATAAAACAGGCTCTGTGGACAGCTTTTCAAATACTTTCTCAGCAGAGGAAGCAATGAAATCACATTTTGGATCCATTGAACTTTTGTATGATTGCTTCTTTCCTGGATTATTTTTCAGGACCACATTCTTGGCTAAAAAGATTTATCTAATGTTAAAGGGCATCACTTTGAATTTTACTGGCATAGGTGAGGCAAGCAGCATTTTTCTGCATTATTTTCTATTCTGGAGGTTCTTATTACATGACCTGCATTGATTAATTACTTTCAGTGATATTAATTGCTTGCCTTTTGGTCCTTCTGGAAAAAGTCACTCCTCAGTTAGATGAGTGCATTGTAGTCCTTTGTGCATCCCACCAAAAGTGCTGTGAGCATTCTGCTTGGAGATCATGCATCCAGCTTGTTGTGCAACAAGAAGGAGAATGAACTCCTGCAGTCTTCTGGGTCTCAGGTTGTTCTCTTTCTCGTTTTGGTCTAGTGGGAGAGCCCATCAACAAGGAAGCTTGGCACTGGTTCTACCAGGTGGTGGGAGAAGGGCGCTGTGCCCTCGTGGACACGTGGTGGCAGACAGGTAAGAGGCAGCCTTGGGGGGCACAGGGGACCCTGACCATTGACAGGTTGCTGGTGAGGGGAGAGGGATTAACACATTTCAGTTTCATCCAACAAGTCTGTCAAAAAAACCCTCCTGGCATTTGGATCAGCTTTTGAAACTCTCTGGGGAGTTTTTACACATAACAGCAATGTAACAACATGTAAAAACAATAGCAATTGGGGTTTTTGTTTTCCTCTAAATGTTCTTTGATATTTTGAGTGCTGGAAAATGCCAATTACTGCTAGAAATATGAGGCAGAGATTGAATTTCTGGGCAAAGCTGGCAATAGTCATCTTGAATTGCAAAACTCATTTTCAGTTTATTTACTGCACTGACCTTGTTATGGTCTCATCATGCAAAAGCACTGAAAGCACCACATAGCCACAATCTGTACTTAGGTGTGCTTTGTTTTACTTTCTGGGAATGGTCAGGGGAGGATGGAAAACTGTGTAATCAAAGGAACCTTTGACTACAACTCCTCTGGCAGATTGGAAAGTAGTGAGTGGAGACTTGCTGGCTGCCCATCAGGTGGCTGGAGGAAAGTGGCCATCACCCAGCAGGGCTGCTGTGGAGCACCTTCTCCCATGACTGAATTGATATTCTGTAGTTGCATGGGCCCTGGAGCTTTGGTGCCTCAGAAGGGATGCACTTATATATTGGCAACTTGTTTGGCCCAGCTGTGTGCATCAGGTGACGTTCGTTTGCGTTGTACAAGCTGCTGGACACAGTGACTGGCTGTCTCCAGTCCAGTCAGAGCCGAGCTGGTCTCTGCCTCCTGGCCGCCCTGGCCAGCAGCAGGGAGAGGCCACGGGCTGTACCCAGACTGGGGTTATGCTGCCTGGCAGGGCCCTCTGCTCAAAGGAGTCCTGCAGCTCCTTCCTGGCTCCTTCCTCAGCACCCAGTCCTCTCTTTTCCAGGAGTTGCTAGAGGTGTCTTGCAATATGTCCTTCTCAAGTCTTGAGATTCAGTTTGCCATGGAGACAGGAGCACAACTGCTGGCATTCTGCCTCTGCTGAAAAATAGTCTTAAACTGCCACTGAGCAGCATATTCATTCTCTTTCCAGTCAAGCTGCTCCTGATTTTGTCCTCATTCCTGCTAGCAGGCTCTCTGCTTCAGTGTGATAAATTTTCTTCTGGCACACAACCAAGTTCCATTTAATCCAGACCTGACTTGCAGGCTCTTTCTTTTTAAATTTTCAGATTTGAAATAAGACCACCTCGGAATTCACAGCAGCAATGTTAACTGCTATCTACTTCAGCTACTGATTTCCTAAACCTTTTGGGTTCCTGCATGCTGAGCAGAAGGAAAGATGACTGGCTAGGTCTTTCCTCATCATGTGCTTTCTTTCTCACTGCTCTGAAAGAAAACACCATGGAGAAGCGGTTATTTACTGCACAGTGATGTAATTGAGAAGAATCCAGTTTTGTCCTAACATTTTTTGGTTTGTTTGATTGTTAATTGGTGCATGCAGTGTTCATGCTGTGTTATCTATTTCCTCCAAAGTACAGTGTTGGATCTTGTATTAAATTGTATTTCTCCTGGGAGTTTGGAGCAACAACTGTCAGGTGAGAGGTTAAAATACACTCACTGGACAGTCTGTTAGACCAAGTGCAGAGTACTTGGTCATACCTTGAACCAGGCATAGTTTTGCAGGTAAACGGTTACCAGCTCCTGGAAGCATAATATAATGATAAATATTCATGACATTGATTTTATTAGAAAGTGGAATCAATCTTTTCCTACAGTTGATGCTTTAATAAAGAGGAAACCAAAATAATCTTGGAAAGATTGTATATGCCATTTAAATGTAAAAGGAGCGTGGGAAAAAACCAAAGGAGCAATGTGATGGATGCTGGCTGTGGTTCTGCAGTGTCACCTTCCCTACACAGTTTCAGAATAGCTGGTTAATTGTGCTGCTCTGTGCAGTGTCCTCCACGGGACACTGCTCTCCACAGCAGCAACCTGTTGCCAGCTAATAAAGCCTGGCAGGCATCAGCAAATGGGGATTTAAGAATCCACTTTAAAGTCTTTGGATGAGGCAAATGAGTGAGAGAGCAATTATGAGAAGTAATTTTAATAGTGTGGTGTGTGCAGATGAAAAATTCCGATGGCTCTTGCTCTTAAGATACCAGGTTGTGATTGACAGTAATAGAATCAAAGCTGTGTTTGAGTTTTAGGTATAGTTCTTCATGATGCAGAGGAGACACTAGGTATTTTCATTTTTGTCATTGATTTCACAAAAACCAGCCCCCCCCCCCAAAAAAAAACCACAACCCCCCCCCCAAAAAAAAACAAACACAAAAAGCAAACAAACAAACAAACCCAGCCGTGAACACAAGCTGGTTTTGAAAGGCATCCCTGAATAGGCTCTGGAAGCTTTTGTTGTTGGCATCATCTCACATTGATTTAGATTGGGCTGGTGCTTCTGAAACAGACTGCCCCCAAAGCAGTCACTCCAGTCTCTCTGTGGTGGCAGAGAGCACTTGCTCTACTCTGCTGTCAGATGGGATCTCTCCAGGGCAGAGAGGAGCCTAGTTCAAAGCACCCATCCCCTGCTCAGACTCTGCTGTCCTTGCCCAAAGTCTGGCTGGGTTTGTACTGTGTTGACAGCGTGGGCGCAGGTAATGTGGAAACACGGCTCTGTTCTGCCAGCTCTGCCTCTGAATAGAAAGACTTTGTAAGGGCAGAGTAGAGCCTAGAAGTTTTGCTTGATGTCATCTGTCAGTGGCTAAAACTGCTACTTCTAAACAAATTTATTATAGGTCTTCACCACGCAAATAATTTTTAAGGCACCCTTTCTGCCACGCAGCTCCCTCAGGAGTGAGACTTTACTGCCTTGTGCACAGCTGGCTGCAGGATGTTTAGCACGTGGCAAACACCATGTTGAAACACAGCTCTCAGTGCTGTATTTAGGATGAATACTGGCTTAGCAAGAGCAACCTTCAGTTTAGTCAGGGTCCCTGGTCTGATGCAGGTTTTGTGTGTGTGAACAGAGAACAGCAGGTGTCTGGGGTGCTTCTTCCTGGAACAATTCAAGCTCCCCTTTTCAAAATTAACAGAAACATGAAGTAAATGCATGCCCATCGATGAAATGGTAAATACTACTATGTGTAAGCCACATGTGAAACCATTTGCTACATATCTAAAGGCCATCAGAGACCCTCCTTCACAGCTGGATGCAAATTCAGGGTCAAATTCAGCCGTTCCAACCCCTGGTTTCAATTTCCACAAGCTCAGCAAAGCAGGTAGAAGAATACATTCTCTGTGTGGCAGAACATACTTTTATTTATAGAACCGTATTTTTAAAAGGCTTATTCTCCTTTGTTTTTGTTTCTCTATTGTGTTTCTGTATTTGATTTAGAATAGAAAAGACCTCATTAAGGTTGGATTTAATCCTCATCCCAGCAGGAATGAAAAAGGAAGATTAAAAGGTTCAGTTTTGACTAGAAGATAAAGCTCAACCTGGCTGTAAGGGGCAGGTTAATCTCATACTCTGTAATAGTAGTAATTCAGACTCCTGAAGTCCTTTTCCTGCTAACCTTAGACAGCTGTGGAAACACTAGAGGAGGATAAATCCCTTGACATGCTTATGCTTTCCCTGTAAAATCACTTCTGGGTAGGAAGTGGGGCTGCTGAGTACTGCCTATGCCAGGCCTCTGCTTCTTTCAGATGTCTGTGCTCCTTGGTCCTACAGAAGTAAATTCCCAGTGGCTTTCTTGCAAGGTGGCTTCACTGTTTTCTTCTTGACCTAAGAGGAGCTGGAATTTGCTTTCATCCAGCAGTGGAGGGACCACATCTATTTTGTTTTTCATTTTCCTCCCAGAAACTGGTGGCATCTGCATTGCCCCACGGCCCTCAGAGGAGAAAGCTGAGATTGTTCCAGCTATGGCTATGAGACCTTTCTTTGGGATTGTGCCTGTGCTCATGGATGAGAAGGTGAGTTTGAGCTGTGTGTGTTTCTGCTTTAATCACCTTTTGGACAGCATAGGAACAGGACCCAGAAGGATGCCTGTTTCTCCTTAAAAACAGCAGAATAGATGAACAATAGGGGGAGGGAGAGAGAGAGCGAGAGAATGAGAGAACGAGAGCTTATCTCAGGTGTCCATACAGATTTGCTAACAGGGCATTGTAAGTGTCTAGAAGAGTTGTTTGCATTTATTTTCTCCACTTGTGACCCTCCACTGGCAGTCTGCAGTGAGCAACAGGGTGACTCTTGCTGGATCAATAACACAGAAGCTCTTTATTGTTCCTCTTTTGCTCACCTGTTCGTCCTTCCTACGCTTGAACCGGCAGGGAGAGGTGATAGAGGGCAATGATGTGTCTGGTGCACTCTGCATTGCCCAGCCATGGCCTGGCATGGCAAGAACAATCCATGGAGATCACCAGCGCTTTATTGATGCCTATTTCAAAGCCTACCCAGGTAAGGAAAGTGCCAAGGGAAGGCAGTTTCACTGCAGTATAAGCAGAACGAATATTTTCAGCAGTACTTTCTGCTATTTCTGTACCATGGTGGCTTGGGGTCTGTGTCACAGGTTGCAAGCATGCCCTGATGGTTTTAGGTAGTGTTGGCCTTTATAGCTGTCAAGAGTGATGTATTTTCTAGAAAACTTTAATGCCCAAGCTCTAAAGTCCAAATACCTTTTTTCTGGAGCTTTGTATCTCACTTGGAAAAAGACATATTGGATGGGAAATACCTCCTGCATCACTGAATCTTAACCCTGTGTTACAACCCTCCTTTTTAAAATGTCGTCAAGATGTCTGGCAAGTAACTGGAAGTGGAAGGGAAACATTTTTTGTAGGACATTGGACAAGATAACTGTCTTCACTCAGGAGAAGAAAGTGAAAGGTATTTGGAAGCTACAGGGTAGGCAAGAATTAGACAGGCAATCCTGAAAATTGTACAAAATGGGCTGGATAATAAGAATGGAAAACTGGTACGAGAAATTGACCCCATGGTCCCTTATTAGTCACTACATTTGCATCTAATGTCTTGTTCATATTTAGTTGATAGTTGTTTAATTGATTTGGAAGGGCAGAGAACATCATTGAAAGTCCATGAATAGGGCAATAATGCCCTACTCGGCATCCTGTGGCATGGTCTATCCTGCACCAGAGCCCAGAACTGGCCCACTTGCTGCTGCTGATTCGCCCTGTGTCTTTGCTGCAGGTTACTACTTCACAGGGGATGGTGCTTACAGGAGCCAGAAAGGCTATTACCAGATAACAGGGCGCATGGATGATATCATTAACATTAGTGGACACAGGCTGGGGACGGCAGAAATAGAAGATGCAATGGTAAGTTCCAAGAAGGTAGAGGTCCCGTGACAGGGCATATCTGTGGGGCAGGGTGACCCTTTCAGAGCAGCTTTGTCTCTTGCCTTCAAAGCCCGTGCCCCAGCATGGACAAAGCTTGGTGCACAATGAATAGCACAAGGGCAAGAGGAAACAGCTCGCTTACTGAGGGGACAACAAATGAGCCGGTGAGGGGAGCCACACTGGGGGCAGTCCCTGCAATCGAGCTGTCCGAGCTGTCAGAGTTTCCTCTCAGTGATGTTGTACTGTTGCAGTTGGCATTTTGGATGCTGGTGGACACTCTCTAAGTGTCTCTCCTATTTCTTCCTTCTCCTCTGCTAACACCTGTCTCCTTCCTAAGCCTGTGGTTCCTGCTTATTTGAACTACCTGAGGATGCCTCAGAATTGAGCAGTGTTAAACATAAAGCAACCTTGATTTATGTCAGCTGCAAATCTAGCCTGTTGCTTTGAGAGAAAATAATACTATTTCTGGGAATTGAAAACAAAAAACCCTCCGAGTCTTTATATTTAAAACTTGACCTGTATATTTATTTCTATATTATTTGCCTTGCTAGCAAATGGCACTTAAATGTAACATCTGATGAATCTGAGCTGTGTTCATATGGAACACAGGATCCTACTTTATCCTCTGTGAGTAATTCTTTTGTCTGTGCAGCTTTCTGATAATGGCTATAGGATCCAGTTCCTCTCACAATTTATGTATGTGTATGCATGTGCAAAAGAAAATATACTTACGTGCCTAGATCGCTCTGTAATGTTTACTTTCATACTTTAGTCTAATTTAAGATAGCATAATCCATTCTTTGGTGTGGGATGCAGATATGTGGTTTCTTCTGGTCTGTGTACTTCTTACTGCAGAAAAGTGTTAAATTAAACTCAGTGCAACAGAAGTAATCACTGTAGTGTAGCATAATAACAAAAATGCATTTGGGTTAGGGAATGAAGAAATCTGATTCTTTCTGCCTTCTGGTGTGCTTTGGGCACTTATAAACACAAGTCCAGTGTGGACTGTGATGTTGGCAACTTGGCTTTTTATGTCTGCTGGCCAAAGTTCACTGTAGCACTGAGCACTGCAAGACTGGTTTTGCTTGTGATTTGGCAGTGGCCAGTCCCCATTTGGGACCACAGTCATGGACAAAGAAAGAGAAAGAGGGTTTCCAGATGTTGCAAATTCAGCTTGGTGTGCAGTGGGCTCAGCAGTGGATGTAGGAGTACTTATTTTTGTGTGTGAAAGCAGGGCCAGTACAGAGCTACTCCCTGAGATGTGGCAGGGGCCATGGCCACTGGCAGCTGACCCTGCAGTAGGAAGCTGGCATCTAGCTTTCCTGTTGTGCTTTCAGCAGGATCTTTCAAGGGGAGAGCAAGTTATGGCAAGTTGTTTTGTTGTAGAGCAACTGGCACAAAATCTCTAGGGATTGAAGCAGTTCTGATTTGTGTATTTTTGCTTGACTTTTTGTGAAGGCTGATCACCCTGAGGTCCCTGAGACAGCTGTGGTTGGGTATCCACATAAGATCAAAGGAGAAGGTATGTGAAAAGCAGTGTCCTGACAGGACATCTGCATAAACATCCCTTAAATTCTAACCCAGGCTGCATGTTAGGAGCTGCTGAGGGAATGAGAGGGCAGTTATCCTTCAGCTGACTGGCACTGCAACCCCACGAGACAAAGACAGCCATGAAAATAGCTACATGTTCCTAACCTGGGTGTTACTCCCTGAACTGTTTTCATACATAGTGTTCATGTATACGGTAGAGCTTCCTTTTATAGGATTGTGCTTTGAAATGTCCTTTGAACAGAATGGGAATTGCTGATTTACATTGGCAGCTTTTGATCCCACTAACACTTTGGTAATTTATGTTGACTTGTCACTGGGATCAGTCACAGATGCCAAGAAAAGCCTGGGCCATCAACTGAAGGCTGGAGTCTGACTTGCTTTTGTTAAAAAAAAACCCAATTATTTTCTTGTCAGACCCTAGACTGTGCATAGGAATGATTTGAAACCTTCCTTGGCATTCAAATGAGCATCCTAGGTCTTTCCAGACAGTATATAATAAGAGGTTTGTGGCTTCTGCTCATTTTTCTTCCAGGTGCCTTTGCTTTCATAGTGCTAAAGGAGCAGACAGCTCGTGTAGATCATATCAAAGAAGAGCTCAAAACCCTAGTGGCTTCCAAGATAGCAAAATATGCTGTGCCTGACCACATTCTGGTAAGTGGGAGATTGAAACTGGTACCAGCAACAGGAAATGGTCACAACAAGCAACCCTCATCATCCTGCCTGCATTGCTGCTGTTGTTCTGCAGGAGAAAGAGGCAGGAAAACAGAACTGGCTGGAGGGATCCAGGGAGGGGGAGGGCAGGTGCAGTGGCCTGTCTGCATGTGAGAGAGGCACTGAGAGGCAGTGACACTGTCCAGCTGGCTTGCAGTGATAATTAGCATCAACGTCAGACCTCAAAGCACTGACTGTTTCTGTTGCACAACAGGCCTGGCTGGCCCTGGAAGCACAGATGAGCTCCAAGCTCTGTCTCAAGCCTCCTCACCTTTCAGCAGCTCCCTTTGTATTTTAGGGAAGAGTTCACAAAGCTGCCCCTTAGCTCTCCCCCAAGGTCTGCCTGCATCCATTTCTCTCTTCTTGGAGGTAGTGACCAGATACTTCTTTGAGGGCTCTGCTTTAGCCACATGCATGGAAGGTGGACACCAAGGCACAGGCAACTGAATACAAAAGGAGCAGGCAAGAAGTGGCTCCTTCAACTTGGAGCAGCCCAGGATATCCTCAGTGCATTGGAGAAGCTTCAAGAACTTGCAGGTGCAATGGAATGCCTCCATTTCCCTGTGTTTTGGGGTAGTCCTCCAGAGAAGTCCTATAACTCTTTCCTTGCATGTCAGTTAATGCTATAGAATTTTGCAGCCTACAGTCCTGATTACGTAGCAAAATGCGAGACCTGTTGGTGTCTCTGCTCAGTGTCTCAGAACTCTTCATCAGGCTCACATTTATGCTAAAGCCTTTGAATTGCTGCTAAGTCCTTCCCAGGAGGCACAGCCAAGGCATTTAAGATTGTTCTGGTTATGAAGGAAGGGTGTGTAGCCTGACAGATACCAGGCAGAGAGAAACATCAGCAGACAAGAGATATCCCTTGAGTAGGAGACCTGAAGCTGGTGTGCAGAACTGTGTTGCTTTATATTCCTGCCCTGTAAAGCTGAATATATATTTTTCTATCTGTTCTGGTAATGCATTAAGATTTGTGTCACCATTTGGTGCCTAAGTTTTCATGTGTAATTAGATTTTAATAGTTAACAGCACATTCAGAACCTGATTCCTCAAAGATCTGTGTGTCTTGCAGCACTCAGACTGGACATAGCAGTAGGGAAAAAAAGTCCACTTAAAAGAAGAATAAAATGTATAGCTAGAGATACTCCTTTCCTTGGATGTAATCTAGTGTGCTCCATGATCTATTTCCCAGGAGCCTCAAAGGCGCCCTGGCCATGAAATAGTGTGCCAGGCTTAGGAGAGCCCAGCCAGATCTCCTTATGGTTTCCAGCAGGACTCGAGTTCTGTTAAAGGTGCATCTTTCCCTTCTTTGCAGGTGGTAAAGCGCCTCCCTAAAACCCGATCAGGGAAGATCATGAGAAGGCTGTTGAGGAAAGTAGTCACTGAACAATCAGGCAGCATGGGAGATGTCACCACACTTGATGACCCAAGTGTTGTCAAGGAGATACTGGATGCTTACCAGAAATACAAGAAGAGTTCTTCATAATGGGCGGCTCTGGAATTTGTCTCCTTCAGAAATGTGGAGGTCTCAAATAACCAGGCAAACAACATAGTTCTCTCTTGGTGTTTTTTTAAAAAACTGCTTCCCTCTAGGGGAACAAGATTTTCCACTCCACAACATTTTTTGAGATGGCACAGGGCTAGGAGCAGTCTGCAGTTTTCCGCCATCGGTGAACTCCTTTTCCTTGCACTCGGGGCTGTTGTAGAGCAGCCATTGGTGGTTTCCATGAGCTGTGCTGAAATTTAACATGAGATGAAGCAAGATGCAGATGTTAATGTTCCTCTTTTTAATGTTACTTTACATGGAAATGGTTTTTATACAATACTTCTTGGTGTTTTAAAAGAAGCCCTAGAGAACACTTCTTCAGTTTTTCCTTCAGCTTGGCTGAGTCCAAGCACTAGTATTTCACTACAATTGTGGTGCCTTTTCAGCAATTCTGGGTATTCTAGTAGATGTTTCATATGCATTATTAGGGACATGAGAAGGACATGGCTAGGCTGATAATTATTCCTTGACTTTACCCATTATTCTAATCTTTGCCTTTCCTCATATGGATTTGTTCCTACCACCATGTATCTTGGGACTTCCCAGAGATGGTGAGCCTGTAACCCGCCTAGGTAACCCAGCACCAGCACTTGCAGCTGCAAAAAAGGAGCCACAAAACCCATGACTGGACTTCCTACATGTCCTCAGTGCATTGCTGCCATGCTGATTCACCAAAGAGTTAAGTGCCACATGGGTACCCACAAACTGTATAGTCCACTAAAAAAAGTGCCTCTTAGATGCCTTGTGGAAAGTGATAGCAGCATTCCAGAAGAGCAACCTCAGAACAGCGGGGAAGAACAGCCTTTGTCTTTCCTATGCTTTCAGAATTGCAATTAACGTAGTCTGTGTTTTATTTCTGGATTCATTTTGTCATGACCACATTCCAGTTGAAGCACTCCTTATATTTTGGCTGTACAAAGGAATTTGCTAGTAAGGCTACTTACTCCTGAATTTAATTGGAGTAACATTGCTTTTTCCAGAGGGACTATGTACTGGAAAGACAATTAGTGCATGTAACTGGAGGCAGGAAAGGCAGGAGGGAAATGGGTAGGTGATCTGTAGGACTGGAAAATGCGTGGTGAGTTTTTTGGCCAGCTGAGATTCTGGTACCACAATGGGAAGCAGGCTGCTTGAAGTATGATATGTTCTCAAAGACAGCTGTGTTGTCTTAGATGCCAGAGCTCCTTTAAAGACAAGAGCTACATTTGCTTTTTTTAAAAAAAAATATTTAAAATGTCTCTAGGGACTGAATAATATAGTAAGGAATACCATGCTTTAAATATCCCATCCTTCTGACTGAAATACATTTTTATGTAAGATGACACCCTGTGGACTTTCTGGGAAGTTGAAGATCAGAAGGTTTTGTAGAGTTGACAGGATGCTTTATTGCCACTGCAATAGAAAAGAAAAAAACAACCGGCTTCCTTAAGTAACTTTCAAATGGAAAGCAGACGAGTTAATGTTTTTGACAGAAAAAGTACACTCACTTGTTTAAACAAGTTGTCTTCATGCAGTCTGAAATAACAGCATGGAGGAAGAACAATTACTTTTGAACAAGATTACATACTTTCCTTTTAATCAAGAAAGCATTTCTTATATTACGGACATAGAACTTCCATGTCTTGTTGACCTGAAATTTCCCTGGGTGTTGTACAGACCCATGGTTTAATTCAGCTGAACTGTCTCACAAATACTGTGTGAGGAACAATGTGCATTACTGCATTGGGACATTTGTCATCCAATTCCTCTGCTCAGGGGAAATGAGAGATGGGTGCACTTCCTCTCCTGCATCTCTGTTCTCTTGGCTTGCGTGGGCTTAGGGACCATGGATGCCAGGGAGGTTTCAGGCTGACCAGGAAGCTGAAGAAGCACAATAAATTCACAGCTGTGCCAGCTGTGCTGCAGACAGAACCAGGGCTCAGTGCCTGAGAGCCACAGAGCGGAGAAAATTAAAACACAATAATGTTCTGGCACTCCAGAAAGCCTGAGGGTATCACCGAAGGCATTCTTCCACCAACACCTCCCTGAGCAGGACTTACCTACATTCCACAACACTGCCTTCCACAGGAGCTTTACTCATTCATTTTTAAATGGAAAGAAGTTACTGATAATACTCAGATTCCAGGTTTCATTTTTCACTGCACATTATGTAAGCAACTCTCTCACCTTGCTTTTTCCAAAAAAACACTGGAAGTTAAATGATACCTTTTAAGTTGCCCACAGAAAACAATAAAGGAGCCAAGCACAGCAGTTGCCCTGCATTTCAATGTATCACAGCCAAAGGAATTCCCAACCAACCTTTAACCCAAACATTTATCTGCCCTAGATGGCCATCTCCTATTAAAAGGTCTATCAACCAAACATAAAACAGGCAGCTAGAGGCCACCTGAATGCCTTGAAAAGGAAAGCTTAAGCTGGCAGAAATAATTCACATTTCTCAAAAGCTGACTCTACTTCCAATACATAGCTCCTACAAACATGATAGCAACTTCCATGGAAATTTTATTGTTGAAGTCACTTCATAAATCAGCCAAGAATACAAACCTCAAAAGGTTGTTTCTTCCTGCCATGTTCTTTCCAAATAAAAGGCTAATTAAAATCTTCAGTATCATATGCAGTCCAGAAAAAAATGAAGGCAGGAAAATCTCTGTGCCTTCCCTGGACAACACAAGCTGAGAGTACATGTCCTTCTCTCACCTGCAAAAACACCAAGGCTCAGCATCACTGATTTATAGAAGAGCTTCTCAAGACAACTCTCCAGCAGAGCAAAAACCCTCACACTTCCTCCACCTGAGCCATGGGAAGCCACAAGCAAGAGGGAAAACTAACACAGAACACACACAAAAGACTAATTCAGCACCAAAAAAGGCTAGAAACAAGCCAAATTACAGCAACTTTTGCCTCCCACAGGAAAAGGCCTTGGGATTCTTAGGCAAACTCTGACAGACCCACAGAACAACAGCCCCTCAGCCCCACCTGTTACCACCTACCACATTACACACACCTAAATACAATCCCACACACTGCACCCTATAAAGAAATCGATTAAAACGTTCTCACTGTGATGCCTTAAGTTTTAGCTTTCATGTTTTTCAGGTTCTGAGCTGCCTAGAGGTGCAGTTCTGAGCCTCACATTAAGTGCTGGTGAGCTCTCTGAGACACAATACTGCTCCTATCACTTTTATTATCATTTTATTATCATATTTATTATTTTGACTTTTTGAAGAACCACAGGGACTGTTTGTGCATGTGTGTGTCGTTCATATCCATCCTCTCTCCAATACAGGATGGGAAAAAAGGCTGCAGAGCTTCCTACAGTGGCTGAAAGTGCAAATAATGAGGAGACAGAGGTTCAGTCACAATGATTTACTATTTCTTCAAGAGCCAGGTTGATTCCAGGATACTAAACCCAGTATGAATAGAAGAGTGAACTCAGAAATCATGATAGTCTTCTAGGGTTTAAAAAGCTTTAATGGCTTTTAAAGACATTTATATCAGACATGGTTTAATTTTATTAGCCTTTT
>VZUI01002401.1:0-10920 GCA_013401135.1 Cettia cetti
CCCCCCCGCGCCCCGCCCCGCCCCGCCGAGGGGCTGCGCGTCGGGGCGCGGAGGCGCTGGGGCGGCGGGGCCCGCCCGTGGGATGCCCACAGGTGCCCGCCCGGGTGGGGAATGCGCGGCGGGGGCACCGCTCCGGAGGTGCGGGGGGCCGGGCGCCGGCAGTACCTGCGGCCGGGCAGGGGGCTGGGGCTGCCCTCCGGGCCGGGGGGCTCGGAGCACAGCGCTCCCCGCTCCGCTGCCCGCGCCCCGCCGCGCCGGGGGATTACGGAGCGGCCCCCGCGCCTGGATTTGCTCGCAGCGAGCGCTTCTGGCTGCAAACCCCCGCTCACCTCTAATGAAAATCAGAACTGAAAGCCCCGGGGATTGCTGGCGCCTTTTGGCGTGTGTCCCCCCCCTCCCCATTCCCCAGCGGAATAAGAACAAAGGAGGGGATTGGGTATTTTTTTTTTTTCCGCTTTGCGTTTGCTCTCCCCGCTCCTGCTCCCTCGAGTTTCTCGCTGAATTAGTGCGGCTCCAAAAGGTGCTTCCCAAGCCAGCAAACGACATTTCTGCCATGCTTCTTTCACGTTAACATTTGCAAACATTTTCCCATGGATGCATTCTTAAACCCACATCCAAGGCTGAAACATTTTATTACAGAGAAGCAAGCAGCTTTATACAATGACTTCAATTACAGTTCAGTAATATAGTCGATTCTAGTATCTTACTTACTATAATCAAGGCATGAACTCATCCATTCTATTCAAGGTCTGCAGGGAAATGTACTAAATATTCTCTGATAATTACTGTAGGATTAGAACCTGTAGGTATCTATACACCACTCCAGTCTTGTAGAGTTTCTGGTTTTCTAACAAAATTGAGTGTGACCATTTTGCCTTCCAGTTGGCATCACAGTGACATTTTTTCCTAAATCCTTATGTTACTACTCATAGCTCCATCAAACACTTCACCTTGATTCACTGTGACGAGCGGCTTTCCCTTAATTTAAAATATTACTTCTGTGTATGAAATATGCCCAAAGATATTAAAAGCAGTGCCAAAATAGAAACCCATAATTGTATTAAGCGTTTTCTGTAAGTAGTAGCTTGCATTTTAGCTCCAAGAACTGAGCACAGAATTGCCAACCTGTTTCCCACCGTGCCAGTGAAGAACCACTTCACTCACACAAGTAATTTCTAGAAGCAAAACTATGTAGAAGATAAGTTCTTCTTTGAAAATAATTGCCCTTTGATTTACAGTTATTTAATGGAATAATATATCAAACCTGCAAAATCTGGGATAACAGCCTTTGGGACTAGCAAAACCCACAATAAACACAGATACACCACAGACACTCCTGTGCACCCCGACAAAGAGTGGCTGATTTGCTACCAATGCATATCAGGGATTTCAAGGAGACGGGCTTGCACACTCAAAAATTATTCTGATTTTCCAACTCTGTCAGCTCCAGTAATGCAAGGCATTCTCCCTCCAAACATTGCCTCAGGAATAAACATTTATTTCAGGAGAAAACATCCTCAGACATCTCTGATGGTGGGCACCACTCAGTGCAGAATGAAGTGTACAGAGGAGCAGTAACTTGCTGCCTCTCAGGTGTTTGTATCCATTCCGCCATTCCTTCATCAATAGCAGGGAATGCCTGGGAGGGACCATGCTAAATTTAAGTTCTAGTTCAAGTTTCTAGCCTTTGTAAGTATCAAGTTGCAGTGTCCACATCCTGAATTTGAAGGCAGATGGAAAGATTCTAAAGTGCAAAGAAAAAGAAAGGCTTGCCCAAATTCACTTGGATGAAAGCCTCGCAGAAAACTCTGTGAAGAAAATGTACATTTTAAATTGATGGATGAGACAAATGCAGCTGCTTGCACAGCATTTGTGTAACTTGTAGCTACTTTCTTTGCAGCTTTAAAAGGTCTGAGAATCTTTTACAGTGTCTGTAAGTGTGGGTTAAAAAGAAGAGGAGAGAAAAGGGACAAGAGAAAGTGGGAGGATGATGTTAAAGGGGAAGGAACATCTAATCCATGCAGGGAATTTTAAAGGACAATTTTTATTTCAATGCCTTCAGTTTTTCAGCTCAGTGTAAAGACCCTGAACACTCCATTGAAAAGCAGCAGAAAGCCAAGGCACTGGAGAGAAAGAATGACATGCAGACTAGGGAAGAACAGCGCTGAGATGTGCTAATGTTTTAACCAGGCACTCCCTGAAAAGAATTTATTTGTCCACGTACTTGTGATTTAGCCAGAAGTATTTTCTACCTTGAGCGCAGGAAATCAATCCTTTTTACTCCTGCACATCCACAACAAAACCTAGCATTCACTGCAGCTCCCACTGTGCCATTCCAGAGCAGGTGTGGCTGCTGGGAGCTGTCCTTCAGTGTCCCACAGCGAGATGAAAGATCCACCCCATGGAGGGGTCCCACATGCTGAGATGTGACCCGTGGGGACGGTCAGCAGGGGCTGCCTTCACCTACCCGCACCCAAACTCACTCAGGCACACACTCTAAGTGTGGGTAGGTGAATGCAGTAATTACTCTCTGGTACCCTGCCCAAGGACACTTTGGGGACATCCAGTCTTCTCACAAACACTGCCTCTTGGGCCATCCCTGTCGCTGATAGGGAGTTGCAACGTCACAGAGATAAGAACGCGATGCTGAGAGGCGAAAAGAGGCACTCCAGGCTCTTGAGGCTGCCCGCAGCCCTCCTCCTCCTCCTCAGTACTGGTGGCACCCCCTGTGTCTCCCTCGGCACATTTTGTGGGTACAGGGACCCCAGGGAGACACGGGTGACTCCTTTTTTCCTTCTCCATGTGTCGACTAAACAATAGCGAGGTTGTGGCAGATGGTGAGGAAATCATCTGAAGCTGAGAGGAAACCGAAAGGGTTAAAGGCAAATCCGTGCCTCCGCCACTTGGTTAATTCCTCGGCAGCCTGATCCCGTGTTGAGATGATTCGGGCCAGAGAGAGGCACTGCCACAGTCCCCGGGGGAGACCCTAGAGAAAAAGACTCGTATTTCCTGTCCAGAAGGATTAAGTACAAGGCCATTGACAAATCACAGCAAACATCTGGATTCGAGCACTCCATCTATCAAGCCCTAATCCACGAGGCTATTCATTAATGAATTCAGCACATTGACACTGTTCTATATAAAGGGCTGATCATTTTAAATGTTTGGCTTCTAGGTGGTTTGCATCTGTATCAACAGATTTTTATTCTTTGGGTGGAGCAATCTACTGTATTCTGCTTTTGCTTGTTTAATTATTTAGAGTAATTCTTTTGGCTTTTGGAAAAAACAAACAACACAGCCATATTTTCTGATAGTATATAAAAAATCCAATAGCTAAACCCCAACCATGTCCCTGCATTTTATATTGCTTTGCAATTTTAAGCCCAAGTTCCTCTGGAAACTTTCCATCACACAGGGATGGAAAAAACATTAAATAGTAATTGATTTTCTTTTCTGTATTTTGTTTTGATTAAAATGAGAATCCCTCTCATTTATCTTCAGACAGAAAGTAAGCACTGAGTAAATGGTCTGGTTAATTCAAAAGTAATTTGATCAGAACATCCATAATTTACATTGACTGGAACAGCAGGAAAGATGCTGAGCACTACCAGATATCAAGCTTATTCATTTCACCAGCCTACTTACACTGTGCTTTACATCTTGTTCATGTAAACTGCTCTACAATATCTAATGACCCACGTTTTATAATGGGGGAGCCTTACACACTGCCGTGCCCTCAAAAGCCATCAGTTAAGACTGAATAACACTCCAGCCTGCTCCCTGCAGACATGGCTGTGGAGCCCAGCATGTTGTTTTCCACAGAGCTGTGCCAGCCCCCTTCCAGAGGAATCTGCAGCCTCTGTCAGTGGTAGTGGTAGAAGCAGCATTTGGCCCAGAAGGTTCTCACAAAAATCCAGCTGCAACAGGATACTTTCAATTCATCCTCAAAACTTTGGACTCTACCAGACAGCATGAGCCACCCAAGCTTGCAATTTATAATTTCACTCCCCTTTTGACTTCCAGTGCTTTGCTGTGGTGTAATCTTTAATTCCAGGGACTTGATCTTACAGGGCAAATCCCATTTGGTGCCTTTATTCTCTGTTAAATTCCAGGAGCACATAGGTGTGCTCTCAGGTATTTTGTCACAACAGAGTGGCTCAGGTGGACAGTTCCACCTGGGAAAACCCAGTTTTAAAAGAGGAGAATGAAGACAAGCAAGTGCAATCTGAAGGAGCAACCTGCAGAGTCACTCAGCTATACCACTGCAGTTTTTTCTTCACAGCCAGAGCAAATACCCTCACAAGTGAATTTTGCTTGCATCAATGCTTCTGTAACAGCTGTGCTCCATGCCAGTATCTGTTCCTGTATGGAAAGCATGGTGTTTCTGGGCAAACTCAATCCCTCCTTATCAGTCAACTGAAAAGACTTCATTTTCATCCTATGCCATTAAAGTCACACCAACAAAAAGCTCTTACTCATTCATGATCAGGTCACTCACTCAGGCTGTGAGGAAGCATGACAGGAATGAATCTAAGGTTTCATGTCTAGAACAAATGGTGACAGTGGTGTCTGATTTAGGTGATCAGTCACTTCGAGCTGTCAGATGACAGATTTGTACTTTCATGTTTTGTTACCACCTATGTGGCCAGTGACACTCCAGAGTCTATTGCCCTGTCACACACAGACACAAATTAAACTGCATAGGCTACCTTAAAAAGAGCTAAATGGCATGTTTACAAATTCATATATTTAAAGAGTAGAAAAGCATTGAGTAATCTCATTCAGATTTTGTGCTCATTTCTAATTTTAAGCTATCATGAATCAAGGAAAATCAAAATACATGATGCTTATTCTGGTACAAAATTATGAGTGAACTTAGTTACTACATTCTGAAAACATTAAAGTGAGAGGAAACTGGGGTGGAAACCTACTCATGTATAGAAAAAAGAGCATTAGATTGCTTTGTGAGCCAGCTGCAGGAAATGCTCTACCACAAAACTAGGGGGCCAAATGTACTGATGGTTTAAGCAGGAGAGGGCCATAAATGAATCATTAAGTGGACAGGAGTAATGAAACAGCTTTCCTTGCACTGAGTCTTCAGCTCTGGAGAGCCCCCAGGGGAAACCCTCCACATGGATGTGTTAGATACACAGCAGATCCCCTTTTCCTGTCTTTCCAAACAAAGGGAGGAATGAAGGACCCACCCAGGGATTTGCTAGTTAAAATTCTGACAGAAGTAGAACTCCAGTATGCATGTGTCACTATTTATTTATTAATTAGCGTGGAAAAATATTGACAGGAAGAAAACCAACTAGCATAGATGCAGTGATTCTCATACTCACCAGTGACAATCAGAAGAGAGACTGCTCAAATCAAAGGAGGGACATTTATGATGTGTCCTTGTGTGAACCAGTCCTTTGTGGCTGTGTGTGAAGTGGATGAGGGTGAGGAATGGCAGAATATTGTTTTATCTTCCACGTGTGTGGAGGGGCTGAAGGAAAGGTTTTGGGTATGAACACAGAGCAGTGAGGAATGAGTTGAATTAATTTTTTGTAGCCACTCAACTCCAGATTGGTGTAGGGCACACAGGTCTTTTGTGGTACATCTATTTGCTAGGTTCAGGCTAGCTCTAGTCCTTTGGACATTCCCTGTGGAGTTGGACTTCTTTATATTTGAGGTGGATCTGGCTTGGCAGTGCACTGTGCCATTAATTCCAACCCTCTCCTTCAGCACCTTTGTATTTCACAAAATACCACTACTATGTAATACCTGTTTTAATCAACTGAGCAGGATTCAATCAATAGTTACCACTTTGTAGTTTAATTAGGATTTTCAAAGCACTACCACATCAAAACTTTAACAGTATTTAACAGTCTGCAAATTAATATAAGTGCCAAATTCTAGTTGCAATTGATTTAGGAGCAAAAAAGAGAAGCCAATTAGTGATGTCTTAAAATCAATGGAGTGATGGAGCTTTGCACTACCCAATTAATTGATTTTATACATTTTGTATTAATTCTTATACAATTAGATAGTGGAAGTGGTTGCTTATGGTGTTGTTAAACTCTTTGTGTTTGACAAGAGGAAAACTTAAAAATAACAATATTAAAAATAATAACAAATTGGAGAAAAAGAGTTATGAATAGGGAACATCAGACTATTCTTTCTTGTTCAATTATGGCATCTATAAGGAGCAGTACCAAGTATCTTCATGCATTAAAATCTTCTATTGGTATGAGAGCAACCAAAGGGAAATAAGCATTCCAGAAAATGGGACCCAGTGACTCTTCCTCCACTAATTTCTTACTAGGATGAAAGGGCTAATAATGCTTTCTTTAGCTTCAGGACAGTGATACACTTGTCCAGCCAGACAACCTAATGTCCAATTTCCTCCCTGCTTGTACTGATATGAAGTTAAACCACCAGGAACACCTCAGCCCAAGCAGGAGCTTCCTTGAGAGGACTGGGTGGGATGCAGTGTACAGCTGAGTGCATCCTGCAGTCCCTGTGGATTCCTGGCTGCTGCTGCTACCTGGACATTGATTTCCAGGCTGGAGGCACATGATCCTGCCTGATCTACAACACCAAGCTGAGATAGTTTTGTGGATGCAAAGAAACCCTCTACAGCCTAAGAAATGAGGCAGGGAGTTGTAGCTGGCTGCTAGACCTTGGACACTCAGTTAAAGGTGGAAGGGGAAATGACCTTATCTGGCAAATGTCCCAAAGCCTGCTATGCTGGTGACTACTTGGCTTAGCCTGGCCTCAGCTTAATTTAGTGTGCTCCTCAGCTCCTTATTCCCTGAGTTTACATCATTCCTTTCCTCTCCCTAACCTGGGATATTTGAAGGCAAGGCATGAGCCTCACACACATTCCCCAGATACATTTTCTTCCCGAAACCACGTCACAGGCAGCAGAGGACGCGCACGTTCCTCAGACTGTGCTCTCTATCCTCCTTGATTGCCTTTAAGCCAGCTTTTCCTGCTTTCCCTTCATGTAGGTGTGGTAGTAGAAGCGTAGGAAGAGAGCCAGGAGGCTGAGGATGTAGAGGAGGACTGCGGTGTTGAAGCCATCAGGGAATGGGCACTCTGTGAAGAGGTTGTAGGAAGAGTGAGCAGCAATGGCCACAAACTGGCCCTGGAAGAGGTGGGAAAAAGAAGCAGCCAGATTAGGGAACCTACGTGAGATACAGCTCAGCTGGCCATTGAGACCATCACAGCTATCACAACATCCTGGCAGTGTCCTCAACCCAGAGGATCACCTGCTTGCCTCTCCTGGCATCCCTGGGAATCTGCCTTTCAATCCCAGCAGTGTTTTCCCAAATGGAAAGATGCCCATCAAACCTGGAGGTTTAACCAATCCAGCCTCTCCTGCCCTTGGCCCATTTCTCTGCCACATGCAGTAGCTGAGAGGCTGGAGTATGGAAACTGAAGGTGGGAGATTCCTCTTCCCCAGTGGTAAGCAGGTTATTATACCCATAATTATTTTGATTATAAGTATTATATAAGTATATTATATATAAGTATTTTAGTTTGCAGAGAGGAACTACAGGTACTACCTTCATTCATTTAAACATTAATCCTTTTTTTTTTTGTATTTTACCAAGTCACCTGTCTCAATACCCTGAAGCAATGAGCTCTACCTACCAAAAAGCTATTAATTTTTTTTTCCTGTGCTATAATTTGCATTACAAAAACCTTTTTATTTCATGCAATGCTTTCTTGTTCTGCTTTGCCATGCAGGCTTAGTGAGATTTCTGGAGCAACCTTCACTGCACCACTATCTTACACATATCCTCTTCCCTTGTAGCTGCAGACTTTTGGTTTGCAAAGCCTCTCTTTGAGTGGAAAAAACTCTCCTGTAACCATTGTCCTTGTCTGGACCATTGCATTTATTCTGTTTCTTTGAAAAAACACAGAGTTTTCTGGATTCGTAACTTTGTCAGAAGAGAGGGAGAGAAAATCCAAAGGGATTTTCTAGAGAAAGAGTACAGTTCACATATTTCTCTTTAACTCGCCTGTTTGCCTGCAGTTAGAAACACCCTTCCTTTCTGAAGGAACTGAATCAAGGCTCCCCAGTCTGCTGCCCTATTGAGAATCCAAAGTTTCCCTGAATCACTGCCCCCACCTCTCCACATCAAGCTCTGTTTTCGATGCTCCATATACAACATAAAAAGGAGGAACCCAATTACTAATTTTTCTCTTCCCTTCCCATGACAAAGCTGTGGATAATTAGCTTGATATGGTCACTGAAGGCCTCCAAAAGTCTTGTGGAAGCAACATTGGGAGCAGGTCACCCATTGCTTCACCTCAGAGTGATGCACGAGGGCACCTGGGGACGTGCTGCTCCCCATGGGCAGCAAACAGAGATGGAGCCAGTGAGGTGACAGACAGCAGGGGCCATCACACCTGGCCCATGGGAAGGCAGGGAGGAACACTTGGAGCTGATTACCATCTGCAGGATGGTCAGGTAACGCTTCCACCACAGGTGCCGGTGCATCCGCGGTCCCAGGCTGGCCAGGGCGTAGTAGCCATACATGAAGATGTGGACAAAGGAGTTCAGCATCCCAATAAAGAAGGCTGAGGAGTGAAGAAGTGAGGGTGAACAAGGCACACAGTCCATTCCAGGGTAACCCTGTGAAGGGCTCACAGCCACTATGATGATGTTTCCAAAATACATCACATCCACCCCTGTCCATGAACATCCCGCCTGGCTCTGCTGTGGAAGCATGCCAACTCCTCCCCTTCTTCAGCAGCCAGAATCATTGGATGGGTTGGGTCAGAAAGACCTTAAAGGCCACTAGCTCCAACTCCCAGGACACATCTCCCACTAGAGTTGCCCAAAGCCCCACTCAATCCAGCCTTGAACTGCCAGGGTTGGGGTATCCACAAAATACCCATCCCATATCAAGTGTTCAGAGACAGAGAAGAGCTTCAAACGCAGAGGAGAGGCTTTAATTGTCTGACCTAAGCATTTCACACCATTCTGGTGTCAAGGCCTTGTAGCCAAAACGACTTCCCAAAAAAAGAGTGCCCCAGCATCTTGTATAGGGTCTACCTAGAGTGGCTTAGTACCCAGATGCTTCTCTTCCCGTTGAGCAAAAAGGGGCAGGATTCTGGATACAGCCCAGACATGGGCACAGCCAGAGCAGGAAACAGAGCCAGAACCCGGGCTGCTGCCCCAGGGCCTCTGAATGGGGAGTGAGGGAGCACTGCTCTGGGAGGAGATATGCATAGACCTCCTGTAGGATGTTATTTTTTTCTGTTTCGACTCACTCTGATGGCACGCTCATTCTGGGTGAGGCAGTGAACCTGATAGCCTAAACAGCCCCAAGAGCTGAGCAGATGGGATCATCTGAAATGCACACGCTTTTCTCACCTTTGGAAGTAGGTGAGCTTCCTACCTGGCCCATCTGCACTGAAAATGCCACCTCCACAGCCCAAAAAAAGGCATCAGAAACACAAGGTTTTCTTGCAGCAGCATTTCTTACAAGCATACCTTGTCCTCCAGGCACGTATTTGACCCCTGACCACCAGTTGAAGAGCATAGAGCCATGATGGTACACGTGCAGAAAAGTCACCTGCTCTTGTTTCTTGCGCAGAATTAAGAAAACCTGAAAGAAGCCAGGCAAAGGAAAACTTTGAATCCATGTGCTTTGACAAAAATTTCACAGTAAAAAATTTTAAAAAAGCTAATGATGAGTCTGAATCTCCCAAACCCATTTCCTCTGCTGTTGGCAATAACCAGTGAAACATGATAGAACTTATAGGGGGAACTGGAAGATAGAACTTCTCCCAAAGGCCCAAATATTTTTATGTCTGGATTCAGGGCCCAAAGTCCGAAGAGGACACATCAGAGACTCTGAGTGAAGTTCCATACAGTTCACAGCTGCTTGGGGCTGCTCCTTTTCAGGACATAGGTTGTATATTTACTGCTACCAGACAATAACCCACAGAAAAACCACTGTGTTGAATGGCCAAACCCTCCTGGAATTTGCATTAGTAAAGAGAATTGTTTTGCCAGATGAATACTTGTCAGGTCACTGCATTTCACCATGCACATACACACACACAACAAAAAGTGAATCTGCTTTTTGGGCACTCTGGACTGGCAAAAAGCTGCTTTTGCTGCTGATGCAAACAGAGAAGGGATTGGCCAAACCCCTGGCAATAGGCCTAGGAGGGATCCACATGTTTATTCACATTTCTGTGGGTTGTCAACTGACACCCCAAAGAGCTGTGAAGTTTCAGGCTAGGACACAGCTTTCTTCTGCTGGCCAAGCAGAGGCCTTGTCCAGTCACTTAGTTCATTTACAGTGCAGAAGGAGACCTGAAGACAAGCTATCAAGAGGAGGATTTCAATTCCCCCAGGACACAAACGTTTAGTGCACAGCTCCGGGACAATCCATGGCAGCAGAGATGCCAGGACTTGTCCCCTTGCAGCCCCACGGTGAATCAGCCAACCAGGCAATAGCAGAACCTGCGTGGCACCAGCAGCTAAAATTTTGGGGGCCCACTTGGCATCAGCTAGCATTAAAGCCTCTCCCCTAGCACGATGCCCAGCCTCAGGAAGGGTGCTGGGGAGGGAGTGTGTGCAGCCAAGAGATGGAGACAGGCAGCGAATCAATACAGGATCAACCCCGGACATCAGTTCTGGAGCGCTGCCCCTTTCTGACAAGGGAGTATCTGCTTGCAATTCCGGTCCCGCTGAGGAGCCGAGCCCTCCTTACCGTATCCAGCAGCTCGATGACTTTGGAGAAGAAGAACCACCAACACACTCTTGCCATCTGCTGGGCAGCACAAGGCACGGCGGTTAGAGCTTTACCCAAAAACCAACACATTTTCAACCACGCCGCCGTATCCCTGCCCGCCCAGGGGCTGCAAAAAAAAGGGGGGAGGGGGGGGGAAGGGGGGGGGGGGGAA
>VZUI01002401.1:10949-30354 GCA_013401135.1 Cettia cetti
GGGGGGGGGGGGGGGGGGGGGGGGGGGGGGGGGAAATTAGGGGATTCTTTTTTTTTTTTTTTTCTTTCCAGATGGCAAGACTCTGAAAAACTGAAAAGATAATATGATGCTTGCAGCTGTTCCAAGCAAGGCACTGTAACTCCAAATTCAAAGAGAATAAAATCTCATTCAGCGTTTTTGGAAAGCTGATGCTAGTGGGACCCAACCCCCTGTGGTGACCAAGGAATAGTTTTATCCAAACCCCTCTGCTAAAAGAATGTTGAGTACGATTTCATGCAAGGCAGAGGATATAAAAATTATTTTTCTTGTTGGAAGTGATCACCCAGAATCCTTATAATCTGTGTGAAGAAACACTTCTATTTCAGAGGTAATTTGCAATATTGATACTTCAGCTGGGAAGATCATCCTCTCTGCAGTGATCAAAGAGCAAGCTTAGATGTTTGGGTTGACTGAGATGATTAATTTTAGAGAACTAAAGCAAAGTACACTAACTCTTGAAGCAGACAATTTAAGGGAATAGATTTACAGGCAACAACAAACTGGACTCAAAGCCTTCTTAGCCATGCAAATTGCAATTTATGAACAAAAGAATCTGCATAGGCACAGGGGGGCAGGGCCTAAGGCAAGCTTTCTCCAGAACTGTACCCTCATTCCCAGCTCACTCCGGCTGTAATCCACTGGCTGGCACAGGTAGCTGTAGTTGGCCAAGACTGAAGTGACCAGAAACTGAAACAAACAAAAAGAAAATAGAGATCAATTTTCTGTTCAATGCCATCTGTTTCAAAAAAGATGGGCATATTAATGCTAAGGTAGTAGGGTCTCAGTATAATAGTCACTGACAGAAAATCCATGAACAAATAGTAAAAACCTAAAACAAAAGTACATCATCCTGGCTGGAATCTTAAAAAGCAAGTTTGGTCTGGGAAGATTTGTAACTCTGTGTGTAATCACTGGAGGGCTCAAAACTACTTCAGCAAGAATAGTAAATTCTAGGCTTCTGAATCACTCTGAGAGACTCTGCTCTCCTTTGCAAAGACCCAGGCTGTTCTGTTTTGGTTGGTTGCATTTGCCTTTTCATTGGAAAGCAAAAAACTGCATCAAGTAACCAGTATAACTGAACAATCAAGCACAGAAAAGCAATTTTCACACCTGTCCTCAGATGGAGCAGCATTTGTTCAAAAAAAACCACAAGCAATTTAATGTTAATGTAACACTTGTGATACAAATTAAAATGGCATATTTGTTGGCATTAGAATGTTTTTGAGATCTGTTTGGCCATGTTCCCTTGAAGAGTTTTCAGTGGCCTGCATAAACTAGGGGGGGCAGGCTTGTGGAAAGGCTTATGTACTAAGAACAAGCAGAAAAAAATGTTCTTTACACTCTCAGCAGCAGGAAGACAGAGAGTGCTTGGCACTCCTGGAAAGAACTACCAACTTTAGAAAATCATAGAATGTTAAGGGGTTAGAAGGGACCTTAAAGATCATCTAGTCTCAAACTCCTGCCTTGGGCAGGGACACCTTCCACCAGACCAGAGATGGATCCATCACCAGCCAGACTCGGGGTGAAATGAGGCCGTTCCACATCCTCCACACACTCTGTGCCTAATGAAGAGATCTCAACTTGCAATTCATTCATTCAGGGTGAATGAAATCCATAATTTCATGAATGGCAGGAGGATTGAGAAATGGGAGGCAATGAAGTGTAGCAGGACAATACTGCTCCTCTTGTGGCAAAACACGGATATATCCAAGCCAGCTCCCACTCTTTTCAGCAGAGTCCATCAGCAAAAGCTGTTCAAACGCTGGAATCTGGAGGCTCTGGAGTTCCCACCCTTCCCAGGTGCTTGCCTGGGAGCCAATCCTGCCTGCTCACCTCGTAGAACATGTAGCTGGACCATGCCACCATGGCCAGGTTGTAGGCGAGCAGCGGAGCCCGCAGCTCCAGCCGCCGCTGCAGGCAGGACGGCCCCAGCGCCACCATGAAGAGGTAGGAGGTGAAGATCAGGGTGACAGGAACTGGGGAGTAGACCAGTGGCCACGGGTCTGTCCTTGGATCTGGGAAGCAAAACACACAGCCACAGCTGGTATCTCCACAAAGCACAGGGCAGATATATTTAATTGTATTTAATTACTTCCCTTCGGCACGCTCGCTGGCAGAAAGAAAATGGGTGTCTCTGTGTCTTTGCAAAGCTGCACCTCAGTGCTCCTGCTCTGAGGTGCTAAAAGGCTTTAGCACAAAGGTTTTAGCCCAGTTTCTGGGTATGGACTGCAGTACTGGAAGGCAGATCTTTCCAGGGATGAGCTGGAGCCCTCCCAGGGCAAAAGGAGCCATCCCAGGCACTGTGCAGGGAGGCACAGGAGCAACCAAAGCAACAGTGGCTCCTCAGGATTGTAAATCTTTACAGCTAAATAATAAAAGCATTTCAATCATTGCTGTTACTTCCTTACAATCCTTAGGACATCTGAAATTCTCCACTTCTTCATTTTTATAGCTGCTCATGGAGGGGACTCTCTTAAAAAGCATGAATTTACTGGGAAATGCCAAAACATTTATCCCTACTGAAACAGCTCTTCAGTCCTACAGTAAAGGGAAATTCAACAGCTTTTCTGTCATGCCACCTCCCCCTAATCCTGCTATCATCCAGGATATGTTATAGCAGCAAAAACATCCCAGGTGCCATTCATGCTTCCCTTTCCTGTTCCCAGTGTGATCACTAGGCTGCCAAACTCCCTCATTTTTAAATAAATACCATACCAGTCTGGACAACTCTGTTAATCCCTGTTCCTTCTAAACCTCCCAGTTCTTTATGATGGCTGTTATGGGCTGTATCAGGAGCTCTTTGATATTCCATTTCTGGATTTAGCAGTTTGTCAGAAGTCCTGAATTCCAATTTACACTCTCTTGTGAAATTCAAGTCCTGAAACATTTACAGTCTGAGCATAATGCCCCATGTCCTCCTCCTGCCAAAGCCATAATGCAAGCCTGCTGTTCTATCTTCATGGCATTTTGTGGCTTTTCTTTACATCCAGAGATAGAACAGAGCCCTTTGGGACCAAATTGAGCCTCTAACTACTGAAGATCTGATGTCTCCTCACTGCAAAGTGTCAAATCTCAACCACTGCCAATATTTCATTTGATAACAGGTTTTACTGGCATCACAAAGAGTTTAGACCCCATAGTATTAACTCTTTGGTCAAGTAAGCTTTCCCATGACACACGAATATGCCTTTACAAAAAAAAAAAAAAAAAAAAAAAAAAAAAATTAAAAAAAAAACAATTCCTTTAGCACTCCAGACTTAACAGGCAATCCCAAGCATTTATTGCTCCTGGTCTTGTCAGAGCCCACTGGAAAATGCCCCATCCTTTCATTCCTTGCTGTGTTCCAACTGGATGGTCAATGGGATATGTTTCAAGACTTAAGGGAAGTTTGTGATCATGGAGACAGAAAATTTTCTTCACTGCCTAGTGAAGAAAATGTGGGCTAGTATAAGGATTGCATTCCTTCTAGGTTTGGTTTTCATGATCATGCTATTCATGCAGAAACTGCCATTTTAGACAGCATCTCTACCTACCTCCACTTTCAAGAAGCCAGTTGTAGAATTCCTGAGTTTTTTGCCAAGTTGAAGACATCTCAAGTTCTGGAAAAAAATTAACTTGACTGAGTCTAGAATGAGGAGGCTCTTTAGGCAAAGGGTGAGGACTACAGCTAATGAAAGGACAATAGTTAGATTTCTAAAAATTTAACTTTTAGACCAGTCCCCTTTAAAGTCCCCTTTAAAAAAGGAAGAAAGAGAATTCCCCTTGCAAGGATTAGCAACTTGACTTCCAGATTTTATTTATTTATAAATTTAAATAACTTATTATTTAATTTCCAGATTTTGGTATTTTGTGGAGGTTTCACCTCTAAAAAACACTCTGAGCATCTGCATGTGATCTGCCAGAGCTAAAAGGGAACTGCCAGTACCATTGGGAAATCAGTCACGTGGCATTTTTTTCCTAAAGCACAGTGGGCACAGCACTAATGTGAGGACACACACCAGATGTCATAACTGCATCCCTCTGCAGGTATTGGATATTCCCAGTGCTGGAAGGCAGCTAGGGATTCATTCAGCACTGCTGCAGCTCCAGAGGTGTTAAGAGAGCTGGTTATTCGGTTTTCTGAGGCCCCAGTTTATACATTAATTTTGTTTTATCTTGTATCAATTCTGTAATATAGCATATAAAGTAGAATACTCATACATATTATGATGATCCTCCTCTTCCTTTCTTTCCTTTAGCAGGGAGATGTTTTCAAAAGCACTTGAAGTTCTCCTAGAAAACACTTTTATGCAGTTAGGTTCAACAGCTTGAGCTACCTGATCCAGGTCTCTCCATTAGCAAATACACAGCTTCCTCTGAGTTTCATCTCCTGCTGGCATTGAGAAAAGCACATTTTCTCCTTTGACTCCTCCTCACAGACTGTGACATCCACACCCAACATCGTGTCGGTGACAGACACCCCCAAATTTCTCTCCTGCAGCTGATCCTTGCAGTCAACCCCTTTTTTGGGGTGTTCCTCTGACACAAAGCCCGAGACCCCCGGGAGGTGTCACATCCATCCTGACACAGAGCGGCATGCCCTTGTAATCCGGGCGACCTCTGCCAGCGCCCGGATTAATGGGTGATTATCAGCTGGCTCAGAGTCAATTCCGCAGGCATTCCACACGGCTACATGCCCCGGACAGCCCACTCGCATCCCAGCTCACTCCACTACCCTTCCCCCCCACCCAAACCGCCGGGAAAAGCCAGGAAGGAGGAGCAGACTCACCGCAGCAGCGCAGCTGCCTCCGAGCATCCCTTTCCTTCTCCAGGACCTCCAGCCGGGCGCGGCGCAGGTAGAGCCGGCAAGACAAGGAGCTGCAGACCGCGCTCAGCTTTCCTCTCCGCAAGGGAGGTGAGTACATCACCTGCCGGCTCTCCCACAGCCCTGGTGGGTCTTCATGCCTTCCTCTTCAGCCTCCCTGCGGTGCCCACCGAGACCCACCGCGAGCCGCAGGCACCGTGGGGTTGTGGCGCAACTTTGCCAGAGTTAGAGGTTACATCACACACTCCTCCCCCGCCCTCTCCTGCTCTCCCCACAGGCTTTATCAGATTAGGGGACTGCAAAGGAGAGGGAAACCAATGCAGAAGAGGTCTGGGATTCCGCAGGAGTGAACCACTGACCTTTAGTGCCACGCTGGGGGGCCTGGCCAAGTGGGAGCCGGGCCAGCATTTCTTCTGCAGGATTCTTCAGGACAGCTTTGCAGTTAGTGAAAGAGGAGGGACCACGGCTGGAAACCAGAATGCTTGGAGTACTCCTTCAGACCAGCACAGGGGGCTGTCAGCAAGCCTTTTGTGTGCTCAGAATAGGCCCAGGGCACCAAGTGAGGGGGCAGAGAACAGTGGGGACACTCGCTCACTCACTCACTCACTCACTGAAGACAGGGAAAACTCAGCTGGAGTCACCCCCTCCTATCCACCCTGTGATCTCCAGCAACTGCCTCAAGGGAAAACGCTGCAGAGATCCAGCCCCATGTGGGGGTACCAATGCAGAACCAGGACCCACCCTCCAAGAAAGAGCTCCAAGCCAAATGATGGGGTTCAGCTTGGTCACCTGGGGTCACCTGGGGTGTGGACACATCCTCTTTTTTTTCCCAGTGGGCACAGATTATTAGCAAGCTCCAAATAAAACAGAGGGTAGCACCATTTCTCATAGCATTGTGTCTGTCAGCAGATCCATGACAAACTTTTCTGAAGGGCAAAGCACCAAAGATTAGCTTTTCAAAGCAGCTTCAGGAATTAGGCATATCATGTGCTGCGAGTTTCTCATTGCAGCACATCACGTGCTGATGCTGCTGGACAGCTACTGTGTTTCTGTGACTTATGGAAAACATGAAAAAATTTAAATAAATATTTTTGGGACAGGTGATTTAGGATGAACGTTTTGAATTTAGGGTTTCAGGGGGTTAGAAGGGTAATCCAGTTTAGAAGAGGGTTTGACTGACCTTTGGTATCATACTGGGTTTTTTGCTGATCCAGGGTCAGGGAGACAATTATAGTGAACTTTATGATTATAGTGAACTTTACAGTCATAAAGATACAGATCTTTTTTTTTTTTTTTTTTTTTTTTTTTTTTTTTTTACAGAGCTTCCTATAAAGACTTTTTCTTGAAGTTTTCTAATTGCTTGTGAACCAGCAGGTTTAATTTCTATATTTTTGGTGCCCCAGTCCTGAAAAAGGTTCAATGATCTATGTGAATTGATGGAAGTGATAAATCAGACCAATCCTTTCTATCTGTCACATGTAGATAGGACTATATTTTATTATTTCTATCTGGTAATTTAAGTAATGTTTGTTGTGCTATTTATATTGATGTATAAGGCTCAGAATTACAGACACAAAACTTTTCCATCAAATGTTTTTTACCCTGGTGAAAAAAAAAAATCACCTGCAGTGAATTTTCACAGATTTAATTTGGGGAAAACTATTTCATTGTTCACATAAACTGGATTTTTTTTTTTTTTAATACTATGAAACATATTTAAAAATAAACAAACTTTCCCTGTTCCTGAAGTATCCTCAGTGGTGCTGTTGCAGATGTTCACTGGCACAGCTGGCAGATGGAGAGATGTCATCAGTAACGTGGTACTTTTACACTCCAGAAGTGGGTGTCCTTTGATGAATACAGTACAACTGTGAGGGCAGCTCTGCAGGGACCCCACACAAAAGGACTTTCACTTTCAGCAAGAACTCAGTAGAAAAATAACCCCCAACGTTGCTCCTTCACTGAAATAGTATTAGGGCAGCTCAGAATGCCAAACTGAATTGGGTTATTCATTCAGTAACTTGGCAAGGAAAAGGGGATTGCAGGGACATGAATGACAGGCACAGTAATAAGTAACTCAGTTATGTAGAATGTGTGACAGCTCAGATAACTCGATCACAGATTAAAAAATATTTTAACTAATGAAAAACCTGGCTATCTCCAGCATAGTTTAGAGGTGGTTGCCACAAAATCATTATCAATAGTGAATACCAGCAATGAAACAATCCTGAGGGCTTCTAGACCATGCAGATTTTGCTCTCTGGTCCTATGATTGCTGGTGCTTCCAACCAGAGCTGTAGTAAAAGCACAAATTACCAAAGGAGACCTGTTTCAAAGCTTGAGGGAGACAAGGAGCAGGGGGCCACTCTCATCTGAATATACAGGCTACATTTTGGTGCTTCTCTGAATGCCTCAGCAGAGACTTGGCAGATTACAGAATCACAGAATGGTTTGGGTTGGAAGGGACCTTAAAGATCATCCAGTTCCAACCTTCCACTATCCCAGGTTGCTCAGAGCCCCATCCAACCTGGCCTTGAGAACTTCCAGGGATGGTGCAGCCACAGCTTCTCTGGGAAACCTGTGCCATGGCCTCACCACACTCACAGGGAAGAATTTCTTCCTCATATCCAGTCTAAACCTACACTCTTCCAGTTTGAAGCCATTCCCCCTTGTCCTGTCCCTCCAGGCCCTTGTCAAGGGTATCTCCCTCTTTCCTGTGGGCTCCCTTCAGGCACTGCAAGGCCACAATGAGCTCACCCCAAAGCCTTCTCTTCCCTAGGGAGAAGAACAAGATGACTTTTAAGGTCTCTCCAACCCATTCTGTGATCCTCTGATCCTTTCTGGAGGAGAACACGCCTTCAAGTGATATCACCAACCTGCTCAAGTCAACAAAACACCAAATAATAGCAGCAGGAGTTTCAAGCTGGGTCAGAGAGTATCAAAGAATATCACTTAAGGCTCCACAACCTTAGCTACCAGCACACAAAGATTTGATGTGGCCAGATACCTTCTCAAACTGGCACACACCTGGCCCTTGGAACTCCTGGGTGGCACAAAATTCACTTCCTATGCAATTCAAGTGGACCAAACTGCTCAAGTGTTTGATGCATGCAGATATTCAGATGTTATGTTGCTTGTTATATGCAGATAATAAAAATTACTGGTAACTTATGTATGGCAATGGCTTCAGTGAGAGGTAAATATCAGAGCTGAGGATGCCACAGAACAGGAAGGAAGGTGACAAACCCACAGATCTCTTACTCAGCTCTTCTCTACATCTGCACTCTTGCTACACAAGCTGCTTATGGGATAACACATTCATGAGTCAGGAGAAGTTCAAGGATTGTGTTGTCAACACTTCCAGCAGATGAGGCACTACCTTGCTCCTTGGCAAGAGTGTGCTCCAGGGCAAACTCTGAACTCCTGAAATGGTATCTTTGTGAATGTATTGCCAATATATTGCTCGTGTCATCTCCCCTAATTCTTGCTTTTTAACAACCACCTCAGCTCTGAAATGCTTGCAACAGAAATAAATGACAGCTGGTTTTATGAGTACTCTCTCAACAATGGGGAACACAATAATAGATGTTTTCACAGCAATAGAATTTCCCACAGAATAATAATTGAATGGCTGAGTTAGTTTTGCTAATATGCAATTACCAGCTTAAATATGTTTCTGGGGAAATATAGTGGTTTCAGGTGACAATCAGCCATCACTGAAACACTCTGAAGACCTCACCAAACTTTTCAGCACATTTGGATCTACTCCACAAAGCTCTTGTGCATGAAAAAAATCCAAATTCACATCTATTTAGAGCAAAAAGAAGCCCTTAAGAGGCACAGTGAAGCAGTTGAAGATGCTTCTGGCACAGGGATTGTTTCTTGATTGCCTCACTTATGCACCATGCAACCAATTGCTCAGACCTTGAAAGGTTTAGAAGAGATTACAGGAAGGGATTTTTGGCAGAGGTACTGAGCAGCCTGTCTCTGTGCAAAGGACTGGGAGATTGCATCAACTCTCTTGTAAATCATGGTCTTAAACCCCAGTATCTTAATTTTACCAGCACAGATTTTTCAGTTTAATTAATCCGTGGGGGTCTCAGAAAAGTCATTCATCCTCCCCATGCCTCAGTTCCCAGAGCTGTAAGGGAGAAGGAAACCTTGTCTCTCCCATGGGAGTGTGGTGAAGTTGAGCTGCAGTGAGTGGAGAGCCAAATCTGCCATGTTCCACCCATTTGGGTGCAAACTGGGGTACTTCTGGCTCTGGGGCTGCTGTCTTTGTGACCTTGGGTCAGTAATTTCAATTGTGAATCATCTAACAAAAGCCCGAAATTTGGGTGTCTACACCTAATGAACTTCTGCAAGGCTTAAGGGAGTTCTAAGGGCTGATCCAGCTGTCCCCACAGAGGAATGTACTGACATTCAGGGTGCCCCAAGGAATCTCACCTGAGCTCCCACTGTTCTGGTAGGCAAAGGATTCCTGCAAGTTCTGTGCCATATCTGTGAGATCCACGTGGATATCAGAGCTATCTTAAGGCATCTGCAGTGGCACTGGACAACTTCTTATGTACAGACATCTGAATTGAGTCCTCTTTGCTTCTAGACCCACCTTTTGTCAGCCTTGATCAGGTCTTTGAGATAAGAACCCTCTCTCATGATGTGCTTTTGTGACCAAGCATCAGTCTTGTTTGTGGGAGCCTGAAACAGCCTTGTCTCCAAAAATGCATTGCCAAGTAACTCCTGGCCCTAGAGAATTCAGAAACCTCCTACTTTCATCTCAAAATCTGCTGTCTTTTCAGTCTATCTTGAATCGGTGTTATTTCAAAGTTGCACTGTGACTGGCAAGGAGAAGGTACTTAATGATGATCCCCATCATCATCCAAAAACTTCCCAGAAATCTGCTTAAATTTATGAACTGATCAATTGAGTAATAACAACCTCTTAAAAACAAACAAACAAACAAACAAACAAACAAACAAAACCCCAAAAAAACAAAAAACAAAAAAAACCAAGAAACAAACAAACCAAAACCCAAACCTTAAGCATCATGGTAGCAACAAGGTTTTTATGCCAAGATCTTGGAGTGAGTGAGAAAAGGAGTGAGAAGCCAAAAGAAAGGGAAGGTGATGAGCCTTCATTTAGACATCCAAGGGATGCCAGAAGTATTGTTGTAGTCTTAGAGCTCTACAAAGAAAACAGAATGAACTTGATTGTCCAAGGGCTCCAGCAGAAGCAGCCTGTGGATCTCCAAAGCCAGACCTCATGGCATTTCCAATATGCTGGAACCATGGGTAGAGCACAGATTTAATTCCTGCTATAATTAGTGCAGTACCCATGTAATGAGAGTACAGTGCTGAAGCCTGCTGTCTCTTGTTTTCCCATCTGAAATCAAGAGAATACAGAATCTCCATGTACCTCTCTCTTGGTGATACTTGAAGGTTTCTGTGCTTCTGAGAACTTTCCTCTTCCATTTCACTCGCCCACAAACCCACCAACAGCACTGAGCCAAGAAACTAATTCTGACCAGCTGTTCCTGTCAAAGGGAGAGGACATAATAGAACTTGCCACTGAACATCCACTGCCATTGAAGAAGGGTTTATTTTTCCTTTTCCCCCCCTCTAATTTCTTATGTTGCTCCATTATGTGCACTCAGCTGATCAAACATGCCAGTCATACCAGATGCTACTTCAGAAGCTGAAGAGAGACATTAAAGGGTGCACAAACATCATGCAGGCCACCTGCAAATGTCTGGGGTTCACACTATAGGAAAGGGGATGCCCTTGTAATTGAAATGCTGCTGTTGAAAGAAAATGATGTGCATTTTCAAAATCAGATTCTCTGAATTGCCACACCAATGTCTGTCAGCTTCATGGGGATTCTGGCAGTCTAAGACAACTCTTCCTTTTTTTTTTTTTTGTTTTGTTTTGTTTTGTTTTGTTTGCCTGGCCAATACCAATATCATTCTCCCTCTGCAAAGATGTGTCCACCAAATTAAATTTACCTGGAATCCTCTGTGGTGATACCATGCTTTCATCCCCTTCTCTTCCTGCCCTACACCTGGAGAAATCCCCTTCCCAGAAATTAGTATGGCTCCTTTTAATCATCAAACCTTTCACCCTAATTATGCCTGCAAATCACTGACATGTGGTGGTCAACCAGACCATGATGTCCCCCCAACTCTTTCCCCTTCACCTTTTATTCCCATTTTGCCTGCTCCTGCCATTCTCCTGCCCATGCCTGCAAAGCACTGGATCGTGTCTAACATGCAGATTGCAGGCTCTGCAGACTCTGATTCCCTGTGCAGTGACTACCAAAGTATTTATGGTAGCAATAAAAATTGAGGATGCAAAATCCTCTTTCCTCCTCTAATGATCTGGTACATCTGCTCCCAGTGATCTGGAAGCCAAATAGAGCAGATATTTATAGGAGCCAGAAAATGAGCAGTTCGACTTTCCAACTTCCAATGGTGGATTTTGGAGCCAGTAGGCAGCACAGAGTGTTCTGATCACTGTCCTCTAAAGCAATTACTGTGTGGAGAGCTGCAGACACCTTGTTGAAATTGCCTTATATTTACAATAGCAAAAAAACCCTCACTTTTGTCATGGTCCATCCTGAATCTCTTATCTATGTGTGAAATAGAAGATTTTGCCTTCATTTAGAGTAACTCATGACAAAAGACAGTGACATGAAATCCTTACTGAGGCAACAAACTCCTCCCTGCAGAAAAAAAAAGGCAACATCTCTCCTGGGCAGGACTTGGCTGGATTTTAGGTATTGCTCTCAAAGTGGTGAACACTTTGTTCAAGTCCTCAAGGGCAGGTTTTGCTCAGGGAGTCTCAGCAACTTGGTCTAGTGGATGGTGTCCCTGCCCAGGGCAGGGGGTTGGAACTGGATTATCTTTAAGGTGCCTTCCAACCCAAACCATTTTGGGATTCTCTGAAAACAGCATGAGTGATTCACTGGAGAAAAACTTCCATTCCTCCTCCGTTTATTGCAGAAAAAGAATGTAGTTGGGACTCCTCCAGTGGAGATTTCTTGTGCCTGTGGTGAATCAGTCAATAATAGAAGGGCCATACACAGCCAAACAGCTGCAGGGCTGCATCATAAGAGTGACGTGACTCCTTTGCAGCTCCCTGAGGCGTTATGAGGTTTAATTACTGTTTTATTCTTAGGGATCTTTAAAAAAGGCAATCTGTCCATGGCACAAACTGTTAACATCATTGCTGCTGTTGGCAAGTACAGTCCTGATAAAGGTGGCAATAAAGGAGCCAGTATAACATGCAGGAATTCCCTCTCTTCCTGTTTTCCTTTTCCCTGCAACTGCATTACATACTAGGGAAAGTTAACCTGGCCTACAGGCACAGGTCTTGTCTTAATTCCAGGCTACAGGCCAAATCCTGATTGACGATGTGGGCTAGCTCACTGTACCTCAATAGACTTCATCCTTCCTTTTTATCTTGACCACTGTGAGAAGTTTGGAACTGATCCATTTGGGATTGTACACACTCCTTTGGTTTTGTGGGTTTGTCCTTGTTGCCCTGCAGTGCTTTGAGACACAATCTTCTACACACCAGTGTGGGGAAAAACACAATGGTAGGATATTCTCTTGAAGGCAACAAACCACCCCTCTGAGAGGAAAACACTGATGTCTGCCATGGGAGACACGATGGAGAACAGAGCAGGCACTGGCCTTGGAAAGAAAGCCTGGTTCTGAGTATGCAGATCACACATCCCTGTGTCATCTGTTGTTTTTTTTTAATGGAGAGTGTACAATTTGTCTTTATCTGTCTTACAGCAGATGAAGGAAGGCTTTTAATGACTTTCTGTCAGGAGGAGATTTAGACAATTAAAATATGATATAATGACTCTGTAGCTAGTAAGGCCCAAACTAATGATATAAAGAATGCAGACCTCCTTTTGAAAAAAAAAAAAAGATCTACATGGCTCATGGGCTTCCTTAAGACTACAGAGATTGTGCACTGAAATTAGGATAATTTGCTGAGCCCCAGGCTGATAGTTCCATCTCTGTGCTAAGCAGGTAAGGAAGAAGATTTAAAGAGAAATTTGGAGGTTTCCTGCTGCCCCTTGCAAAAGCATCTCCAAAGGCATGCATTTAGGGCTCTGCTGAGTGCCAGCACAGGCAGTCACTGGGCTGGTTTGTGCAGTGCCAGAATCTTCACACCATTCACCAACAGATCCCTCCCATTTGCTTACAAAAGTATTCACTTCAGGATTCCACAGCCTCACCTGCCCAGCCCCTTCCCCAGGAGCAATGCCTCAGCCCAAAACCGGCTGCCACCAGTAAAAGGTGATGAGAGAAGGGCCTCATGCCACCTCTGAGAGCTCGCAGTGGCATCCTGGGGAGCTGGTGACCCTCCCTCAGCACTGTGGGAGGGTGCAGCAAGGTTTCCACACCATGAATAGCAGCGATTTCTCATAAAGAGGATAGACTGGCTGTGGCTTTAAATTAATAAAATAACCCACCCCTCAGCACTACCAGGAAATCACTTCTGTTGGGGTCCTTATATCTCAGTTAAATGGATTATCAGAGATATCCTGTAGATCCCAGGCAGATATTAATTCTCTCTGAGCTACCTGGAAATCAGCCATAGATGCCAGGGCTCAGCTGTGGACTAGGGACTTATGCCAGTCACTTTATATACCTGATTTTGGGTTTTTTGCCATGTAGCCATGAGTCTTTAGCCATGTCTCAGGCATCACAGCCTCTTCTGTACTTGGGAACATTTAACAGCTGCAAGAAATCTGTTTAAAAAGTTGATTTAGCAATAGAAACATAGACTCTCTTTGATTCTAGGATCTCTGGGTCCAGCTCCTGGCCCTGCACAGGACAGGTCCAACAATCCCACCCTGTGCATCCCTGAGAGCATTGTCCAAACACTCCTGGAGCTCCGGCAGCCTTGGGGCTGTGACCATCCCCTGGGCAGCCTGGGCAGTGCCCAACACCCTCTGGGGGAAGAACCTTTCCCTGATATCCACCCTGACCCTCCCTAACACAGCTCCAGCCATTCCTGGGTCCTGTCCCTGCTCACACAGAGCAGAGCTCAGGGCCTGCCCCTCCTCTTCCTCTCCAGAGGAAGCTGCAGAACTGCTGTGAGGTTTCACTCAGGATGCCCTGCAACTGCACTATTGTGCTGAAAGAAAGATTTTTTTTTTTTTCCCTGGGGATATGAGAGGGAATGTTTGAGAAATGTTGGCACTATTTGTATCAAAATACATGCCCTGGACAGGACTGGCAAGTGTAAATCATGGAATGGCCTGGATGGGAAGTAGGCCTAAAGATCACCCAGTTCCAACATCCCTGCCATGGGCAGGGACACCTTCTGCTAGACCAGGTCCCTTCCATAGATCCAAGAGAGACCCTAAAAATGCTTAAGCCCAAGATGATGCGTCTTAAAGGAATGCATTCACTTCCAAATATGATGTTCTGATTTGAATGGCACCCTCACCAGAATTTTACCCTCTTCTGCCATCACTTCTTCTATGGTCTTTGTTCACACAGAGATTTTGATGATCTTAAGCTTTCCTCCACAGCTCTTTAGTCCCCAGATATACAGCATTCCATTTGAGCTCTTCTGAAGCCTTTCAAATTTGCCTGCTTCTCCACCAAAATGCAGTGACCAGTGACCAAACCCTGTTTTCCTATAAAAAACCTAAGGGGTGAAAACCAAAAACCTTCAATCACTTCTGACACTTCTCCTTTTTTTTTTTTTTTCCTACATATAATACTCTTCTCCACAGTGTTAACTCCCTTAAAATGTAGTAAAATACTGAGATTTTTGAGAAGTATAAGTTTGCATCGTATTTATCTCAGAAATGAAGAGTTTGAGAGTATTATTAGTAATCTTAGTGAAAAACTGTAATTAAAAAAACCAGAAAACCAAAACCAAATCACCAAACAACCCTATGGGAATTGCTTAGTCACTGCCTTGTACTTTGTGCAAAATAAATAAATTTGTGCTGAGTAAATCAAATGTTAAATGCTGGGAGATCAGCCCTGGCAGGAGGACATGCTGCTTTTGCAAGGGCTGAAAGGATGATGCTCCTGGACAACTCTCACCTAAATCTGTCAGGGAGGTGACAGCAACCAGGCTTTGAGATGGACTGGCAGAGTCCTGTGCCCACACAGACCTGGCAGGAAAAGGGGTGGTAAGGCTGGAGCCCAGGCAGGTGTGGTGTGGCATGGCTCTAACCTGCCAGACTCACAGCAGTTTACCACTTTTGGCTACTGCAATTAGTTAATTAATTGAGCACGACTAGGGCTATGCACCCTGTGCTTTTCTCTATTTTTAAAACCTGGTGGTTTACTTTTTTTTTTTTTTTTTTTTTTTTTTTTTTTTTTTTTTTTTTTTGTTAGGTTTGGGGTTTTTTTTAAGATTAACAGAGAATTGTCACTGACATCTCTGACCTCCGCTGAATTTCCATTTCCCTCAGGTGAGCAAACTGCAAGGCCAAATCTATAAACAGAAAGCATTATGTAATTTATTAAGACTGGAATTCAGTGCCATCAGGAACTGTTACTGTTAGGATGCATCCTAAGCTAGATTTGATTTTTAAATTTCTACCACTAGAGGCCTGTAATGTGCTGTACATTTGGAAAAATCCACATTATGTCAGTGGCACAAGAGTATCATGAGTACAAATCTGCACCATGGTTGTAAAGAAGTTTCCATGTATTTAATTTCAGCTTCTGAAGACATCTTTCTGCCAATGGCAGAACAAGTTCTAATAAGCAACTTTTCGTCAGATTAATAAGACAAAACACTTAATAAGCAAATAATTTAATATTTATGAACATGAGCAACTTTCCTCAGCTCTTTGTAAAACGTGTGGACTGATCTCTTGTGTAACATTGCTTGGATTGTGATTTACTGAACAGACACCCAGCCAGTTGGTTTCAAGTTAGGAATAAATTGAAATTTAGGAATAAATATTCACATCTAGCATGTTTGTGCATTTGTTTTGATAGCATAGCACATCTGACATCTTCACTGGTGTTGGTGGTCTGGAAAAAGCATCTCACCTATGCATGAAGTCTTCATGCTTTTAGAGAAATACTTTTTTAATTCTATAGTAGCCATAAGAGACAGGTATTTCCAAAACAATAGTGCTGTTTCTATCATGTTGGGGGGGGGGGGGTGGGTTTGGTTATCTTTCTTGATGATTCGGCCACCTGAGCACTCTGCTTTGCTCTGATAGGCAAATTTTCTGCATATATAGAGAAAACTTTTCTGTGGATTTCAGAGTAACCCTTGAGATCTGTCTGTAAGCGAATTTCTGTGGGTAAAAGCAAGCTGAGCACTCAGACTGATGTTTTCTACTCCTGACATCCCCCCAGTCCAGTTCTAGTAGTCACTCTCTTACAAGCTGGCCATAGGTCCATGGGCAGAGCCACTGACATTTCACAGTATTCATTTCAGAGCTGCTGCTTCATCCTGAAGAGCACATTTCTTCACAAGTCACCACACAGCTCTCACTGGGGGTGTTTGCAGAGGAAGGCAAGAGATGGCAGCAGAAACTGCTTCCTGGGATAAGAATCCTCTCACCTAAGTTTACCCACCTGAAAGTTAGATGTCTTCAGCAAACCCACAGACCCTGGAGACAAACCAATGTTATTGGGAGATGAGTCACAGTGCCTGTCAGCTCTGCCATGAATCACCAGTTAGCACTGCCTTGGTTTTCTACTGACAAAATGAAGAGCCCAGAAGAGCCCAGACAATTAACTGAGACTTTTATGGCTGAGTGTCATCATTCAAATAAGGGAAATATCCCTTTTGCTGTCCCCAGTGCTGGGTATCGATGGCAGTACTGGAAATTTGCAGTTGTGAAGCTCTTGGCTGAAGGCTCTGTGAGGTAATTTCTCTGTGTGGGACATGAAGCAGCAAAGTTGAGTGCAAAGAACTGGAGATGCTTTGATTTGCTGGTGCTGCCTCCCCCAGTGCTGTGAGTGCCAAGAGACTCCATAAAACATGAGGGAGTCAGACACAGCCGGAGCCCCTGGCCAGTCCTCTGACAGCCGCTGAAGGCACAGGGCTGTGACACCCCCACAGGAGGTGCTGTGCGTTCCTGCTCTGCCCTTCCCACGCTGGGGCACTGCCGCCCTCCTGCTCTGAGCCCAGAACTGGGAGTCACTGCAGAGCCTGAGCGCAGCGAGGCAGCGAAAAAGCAAGGGGAGGAGGCGTGTTGGAGGTGGAAACGCTTCCCTTGCCACCCAAGCCAAAGCCTGAAGGTGACTCATCCTCCTCTGCACTCTCTCTCACACAGCTCCTTCATGCACTGTTCTTCCCTTCCTTCCCCTTCCTCTCCCTCCCTAGAGGTGATCCAAAAACTCCTTCTTTTCCCAGAAACTGCTCCTTTTTTTTTTTTTTTTCTTGGTCACTGGTGTATCCAGCCCTGTTTTTATGCAATACTTCAGGCACAGACGAGTCTTTAGGCATTTATTGCAGAACAGGGCAGCAAATCTGACACACTTGGTGGAATAAGCGTTCCAAGGCAGGGGCTCAGCAGATATAAACTCATGTGGCTCCAGAGAAAATATGACCCTCAGTCCTCCCCTTGTCCCTTGGGAAAACAAATGCAAAATGCCCGTGGTGAAGGCTTTGAAAGCAGACTGGTTCAAACTGGGCACAGCTTTGCTGATTTTTAAAACTGTGCTGCTTCTAATTCACACCAGCACGGGAATGTTGGATAACAGCCTTATTGTGTGCTTCAGCACCCAGCAAAACCCTTCTTCCCACACACAGAAAGGAGGTGTCTGCTAAAATTAAACGTCATCCTCGCTAGCATTGTAACACGCTGAATTTTCGTGCTGAAATGTGGCATGTGGAAGAGCTGATAAACAAATCATCCAGGCTGAGCCTTCCAACAGGGGAAGGCAGTAAAGCAGAATTATGATGGTGCCTCTCCCCAGCTGTAGGATCGGGGCTGTAACTCTCTGGAACAGAGACCATCTGAGCCTCGGTGTCCCTGGCACACTCATCCTAACAAAGAAGGAGTGCCAGAGGACTTGGTGACCCTGGAAAGCTGATCAGCTTCTTCCTCCAGGAAACTCTCACCATGGGAAGCCAGCATTCCCTTTCTGGGGTTGTTAAAGGATGCACACACCCCTGGAGTCATCAGGGAAGGGCTTCCCTCCTCTCTTTCTCAAGGCTACATCAGTAAGCTGATGCAAACATTTCAAAAAACTACATGGGAAGTACAGAAGCATCCATCTCATCCTAAAACGAGTCCTTCAGCCTGGCTGAGGCTGCCCTTTAGGCAAAGAGCTTGGCTTTGCACACTGGAGACAGGCTGCCTCAGCTGGCCTGAGCAGGTGTGGTTGGTCTGACCTCAGGGGACACCAGCTGGGGCTCAGCTCAGCCCTTTCTCCTGGGCCCAGACCTTCCACAGGACACCAGGGCCAGACTGTTGCACTGGAAGCAGTCACTCAACTCCTGTAATTAATTAAAAGCAAAAATGAGCCTTCTGGCAATGAAAGGTGACTCCATTTTAAATTGTTCTCCTCTCTCAAAAAACATGGAGAAGCATCAGAAAAAGGGAGGTGATAACAATCCAGCAACCAGGGTCGGGGATGAGATCCACCCCCCAAATTTAATATCCGGCACCAACTCTCCAATGAGCATCTTGCTTTAGCCCTTCTGGAAAGTCCTTAGCTTCTCATGCAAGATGGATATTCACACCAATAGCCTTTAGACAAGCTCAAACCACCACAGAAATATATACAGGATCACCTTCTCTGATCTCCTGGTACACCTTCCTTGGGAGGGAAGGTGCTCCTCCTGTCTCACTGGAGACTGCAAGCATTTGTGCTCTGGAGACTGCCTCTCATTCCTCAGTCTCTCTACAACACACCAAGATTTTAACGTTGAGTTTATGAGTGGCTTCTAAATTAGGATTTTAACACAGATGATGAAAACACCTGGACTCACAGAATCCCAGGATGGCTCAGGCTGGAAGGGACCACAGTGGTGTCATCTGGTGCCACCTCCCTGCTCCAGCAGGGCCATCCCAGGGTACAGAGCACAGGACTGTGCCCAGCTGGTTCTGGAATATCCCCAGTGAGGAGACTCCACACCCTCTCTGGACAATCTGTTCAGGGCTCGGTCACTGCCCAGGACAGAAGTTCTGCCTCATGTCCAGGTGGAACCTCCTGGGCTCAGTCCCTGCCCGTTCCTCTGGTGCCATTGCTGGGCCCCTGGAGCAGAGCCTGGGCCCTGCCCTGAGCCCTCCCTGGGACAGGGACAGCCAGGGCTGAGGCATGGGTTGGAAAGGGCCTTAGAGATCATTCAATTCCAACCCCTGCCAGAGCAGGGGCACCTTCCACTATCCCAGGTTGCTCAGAGCCCCATCCAACCTGGCCTGGAACACTGCCAGGGATGGGGCAGCCACAGCTGCTCTGGGAAACCTGTGCGAGGGCCTCCCCACCCTCACAGGGAACAATTTCTTCCCAATATCCAATCTAACCTTGCTCTCTGTCAGTGTGAAGCCATTCCCCCTTGTCCTGTCACTCCAGGCCCTTGTCAAGAGTCTCTCTCCATCTTTCCT